>JAGFPH010009410.1:0-21016 GCA_018207615.1 Philaenus spumarius | reverse complement strand
GATGGTGTTCCCTTTATCATTGGCTTACAAACATTGTTCCGTCAGTTTCATCCTGAGATACGTAATAACTTTCTTCTGTACATGAGTCAGTTTGTCAAGTCTCATGTTGAAGCGAGTACAACGTAAGTTATTAGACAAAAAAAAAAAAAAAAAAAAATTGTTTACTTAATCAAGGTTGAACTATACAAACAAAACTTAGTGTTAAGGCCACACTTATTTAAGGAAAATTTAATAA
Organism: Philaenus spumarius; assembly: GCA_018207615.1. Taxonomy (NCBI): domain Eukaryota; kingdom Metazoa; phylum Arthropoda; class Insecta; order Hemiptera; family Aphrophoridae; genus Philaenus; species Philaenus spumarius. The sequence goes on along the minus strand of JAGFPH010009410.1, from coordinate 20,781 downwards.
TTAAATAAAAACAAGATTTTGTACATTTTGTTTATAGATTTTGATAAATTTTTGAAACTTTTAATACTGGTTATGTTTCTGGATTATTGTTTTTTTTAATTCTTGAAGCAGGCATCTAGCTCTCCGATAGTCCAATGTTGAAATGTCCACGATGCATCACTTACGCCGATGCCCAGCTCTTATCTTTTAGAATTTTTGCCAGTTCACCATCTTTACCAACCAATTTCTTTACTGAGCTTTTGTAGTATTTTATGAAGGATACTTCAGCAGGATGTTTTCTTGCATTTCCATCTTTGTCTTGTAGTTATCTGAATCACTTAAGTGAAATCGCTGTAGTAATTTTTCAGTTGTGGAATGTCTCACTCAAAAAGTGAACAACAGTGTTATCCATTAATAAAAAACATTGAATGGTTTTAACAACTGTTTGCTAAATGATGCATTAGTATAGGCAATCTATACCTGCAATCGATATCTGTGATAACAGCTGTGAAGTTAAGATCGAGTGATACTGTTTGCTGGAAAGTTTATTTTCAAAACAATATTTAAATCTGAATTGAAAAATAAGAATCTCCAGATTCCTTTTAAATTTGTATAAAAACAGAATTGTTATAAAAACAAATAAACGGTACCAGGAACTGGCACATACTTTCTCACAAACATATTTAAATTACTAAACAGATTCACTGTGACTTGTAGGGTGGGGTAGGAGAGTTTTTTTATTAAAGTTGGAGATTAACTAATAAATATTATTATTATTATCTAGAGAGAAAACTATTCGATCGATTTCGAACAAATTTGCACCAAACACGTCAATTAGGTCTTTATAGATGCAAGTAAAAAGGTTTTGAAAAGTCTTGAAAAAGAACCCCCTTTATGGTTAAAAAACCCCCAAAAATCAGTTATTATTATTATTATTATTAGCTAAACGAGAATTTTTATAAAGATGTGGGTTTTTGCATATGGTAGGGCACATTAAAGGCTACAAACAAGCCTAATTTTATCAGAATCGTTAGAGCCGTTTTTTTATAAAAAAATAATAACTGATTTTTTAGAGGTTTTATGGCCAAAAAGGGGGTTGTTTTTCAAAAATTTTCAAAACCCTTTTTCGTGCATCTATACAGGCCTACTTGACATGTCTGGTGCAAATTTGGTTGAAATCGGTCAAATAGTTTTCTCTCTACCTTTGTATACATACAGACATACATACATACAGACATACATACAGACATACATACAGACATACAGACATACATACAGACAGACATTTGGTAAAAACCACTTTTTTGTACTCAGGGGGTCCCAAAACGGATATTTCCACAAAAATCTCAACATCGATTTTTTTTGCGATCACTATACTTTCTCTATACTATAGTATAGTGAGAAAGTAAAATTGCTATCAGCTATCACCGTTTTAAGAAAATTTAGGACAAAATATCATGAACATCGGAAACAAAAACTGTTACTGAAGCAACAGTAGTTTCATTGAAAGCAGTGAGTAAAGCAGCAATAGAGCAGGTTTAGACTTTCAACTTTTTTGCCGAGGTAACCTAGACAGACTTGAGAATCATTACATTTCATTTCATTCATTGGCGGATTCAGGGGGGGGGCTGTGGGGGCTGCAGCCCCCCCCCCTTTGGGTTATTATATTTTTGTCTAAGTGGCAGACTGCTCAATTGAAATTGAGTTGTCTTAGACAACACAACTTGTATCGAATATTTCACCCACTGAATATTATCAAATCTCAATAAAACAAAAACCATTGGAAAGAAAATGTTTTAAACTTCAATTTTTGTATTTACAAATTTCTTCTAAAAAATACATTTACATATGTAATCATCGTTGTAAAATTGTAGTTGCCTAAATCAATATTGATGCCGCGCTAGAAAGCATAAGGAAATGATTCAAACTCGTCACTTTTTAAAGGCACATAATCGTTAGACAGACTTGTTTTGAGAAGAAGATAAGGACACCACTGGATTTGTCAAGATTTTAACTTTCTACCACGATCTAATCATTCTCCACTCTTATAGTTTCTAGATATGAATTTGTTTGTAAACCCTTGCCATTGGACAGTTTTCAAAAAATGTGAAAGCACATTTTGCAATCGATGTGTACCTATTAGAAATCTATAATCTATATGCAGTATGGTCCGAACTATTCGTGTATTTCCGTGAAATATGTACATTTTCAACGCCCTAGGCGCGTTAGCCGTTACCTTTTCATATCTGGCTGGAACTATATACTATAAATTTGTGAGAATTTTGTTTAGTTGTAATTTAGTGGAATAAGTTTTTAGAATAAATATATTTAACATTTTCAAGTACAGTACAACCTCGTTAAATCGGACTAGCCAGAACCTAGGCCGATCCGACATAACGAAAACCCGTGTTAGCCGGAGAAAGAGCACAAAACATCAAACAATGAAAATACACAATACTGAATACTTACAATATTTTCCTTTATTACAGAGAAAACACTATAAAAATATTAACTGGTCACAATAAAACGAAAAACACTTCTGTGGACTGCCTACTTTTTGGGGAAAAAGCTTGAAGCTTGTAAGTTTCTGTTGTGTCAACTTCAAGTAACGTTTACTTGTCGCACGGCAAACAAACTCGGCGGAAACACGATCAGATTATATGCTACGATTATGCGCTCGTATAAAGCAATAGCGCTACCAAAATGCATATTTTTATTTATTGCAAACCGGTCCGGGTTACCCGGAGATCCGACTTAAAGGGCACCGACAACGAGGTTGTACTGTATACAGTTCAATTCTATGATTCTCTATAATTTGTTATAATAAAACTTTATTTTTGGGTAAAGCATATAATCCTTAATTCCTATTCAAAAAGGGTGATCGTGAAATAGTCTAAAAAGATGTTTTCAAGCCCTGTATTCCAAAAAAATTATTCTATACACCCCCCCCCCAGACAGCCCCCTCCTTGAAAACCGGCTGGATCCGCCCATGATTTCATTTCATTTTTTATTGGCACAAAAACGTTCTACAATGTATTACAAAGAACAGGTGCTTCGTCATTACAAATATCTTAATAATCTAACAATACAAAAGTCAACAAGCATACATAGGTCTCCTTAATTAAAATTTAATTAAAACAAAAAAACATATAGCACACAACATAACACAAAAATACACAACACCTCTATACAATTTCAACAATTATCTTAGATTTTCCCCTTTCTAATGGGGCAGAATTATTAGGTCTAATTTATAGGATTTTCCATATATTCACTTACATTGTAATAAACTTTATCTAGTATTTTATATTTTATTTTCTCTTTAAAGGCATGCAAGTTTAGAATTTTATAATGATTCGGTAATTTGTTATACAATCTCATACCCGAATATTGCGGGCTTTTTTCAAACAATTGTAAGGAATGTTTTGACAATTTAAAATCTTTATTATTTCTAGTGTCATACTTGTGGTTAAATTTAGTTTCATCCGGGAATTTATCTCTAAAGTTATGAGTCCAGATTAAAATTTCACATAAATATAGACCAGGAACAGTTAAAATACTTAATGTTCTAAAAAGTTTTTTACATGATCTATTAGGCCTAGAATTGATCATCTCCCTAATTATTCTTTTCTGGAGTCTAAAAATCTTATCAATATTTACAGAGAGGCCCCATAAAACAATGCCATATCTCAGTATGGACTCCACATAACTGTAGTACACAATTTTACACGTATTAAGTGAAACACTATCTTTCAAGTGTGAAAACATTTGTATGTTATTGATCTTAATTTATTTTGAATAATACCTACATGACACTTCCAATTTATATTTTCATCTATCATTACACCCAAAAATTTATGAGATTGTACAGCATCCCAAGATTTACACATTTGATTCTTATGATTTATAGCAGAGAAATGGATTATTTGAGTTTTCTCAACATTCAGTTTAAGTCCATTATGACTGAACCAACTGTCCATCTCTTTCAAAGTATTTGCAAGTAATATTTTAAGTTCATCCATTGACTTACATTTAAGTATTGCAGTTGTATCATCTGCAAAGAGGATTAGATCTTTATTAATTGCTTTAGGTAAGTCATTTATATACAACAAAAAGAGAAACGGACCTAATACCGACCCCTGTGGTACCCCGAAAGTTATGTCTTTCCATTGAGAAATATATTTACTACCGCTTTTGTGCACTATGGTTCTCTGTTTCCTGTTACAAAGATATGACCTAATCAAGGAAAAACAACTGCCCCCTATTCCGTAATCATTCAACTTTGCCAATAAAACAGTGTGATCAACACAATCAAAAGCCTTGGACAAATTCACAGAACATACCCGCAGTAGTCCATGATCTATCCAAAGCCTCAGCGACACCATTTACAAAATCAATCAATATAAATTAATTTGTTTTCATTAAAATATTTTACTAGCCTAAAGTTAATAACCTTCTCAAAAACTTTTGAAAAATTACTCAATACCGAGACAGGGCGATAATTATTAATGTCAGATTTAATCCCTTTCTTAAATATTGGAGAAATTTGAGAGTATTTCAATCTTTCTGGAAAATTTCCCTCTTCCAAACGTTGATTTATTATGAATGCAAGTGGTTCCAAAATTACTGGCACAGCAGCCTTGATCAACCTTACTGGTACCTCATCCCAACCAACCGATTTTTTATTTTTTAATGTTAAAATTATTTTTTTTACTTCACTTTCAGTTGCAAGATTTAAATTACTCAGTGAAAAACTTGCTTCACAACATAATTCTTTAATAGTATAGTGAAGACCATTCGCTGTTGCTTTAGAAATATTCATCCTTTCGACAATGTTTGAAAAAAAATCATTGAAAGCTTCAGCAACTGCAATAGGTTTATCTACAATACAGTCTGCATCATCCCTCAAAACTATCGAACTTCTATCTAGATCTTTTTTTAAATTTAGTTCCTTGTTTATTACCTGCCAAACCGCCTTTGATTTATTACTAGCATTATTTATGTAAATATTATTTGACATTTTTTAGCAGCCCAAACAACTTTCCTAAAAATTTTTTTATATCTAATTACGTATTTAAGAAACGCCACATCTTTACTAAATTTAGATTCCCTGTGCAACTCCCTTTTCCTCTTACTTGAAATTTGTATACCTTGAGTAACCCAGTTTAGAACTACTGACTTTTTCTTTGCCACTCTACAAAAAGTCTTAATTGGAAAAAAATTATTGAAAGACATAATGAAATTGTTCAGAAAGTTATTGTAATTTTCATTAACATCTAACATAGGATTGAATACTAAGCATTTTTCATTTTTTAATAATTCAACAAACTCCATAATTTTGTCTTCACTAAAAATTCTTCTACTAAATCTACTAGGATTTCTAGTAGGTGTAAATTGATCCATTTGCGGTAGACTTATAAATAAAGCTGTATGATCTGACAATCCCAGTTCTAAATTAAATTTTTGCAAGATTTCATATTTATTATCATGGGCGTAGCCAGGATATGTGGAAGGGAGGGGCTGATATAAGCTATAAGAATATATTTTTTTATATATAAGCCTTTTTGTGAGGAGTCTGGTGGGAGTGGGGTATGGGATATTTTTACCGGTTGTTTCTACCATACCGTAATATACCGTAAATATTTTTAAGTGTTATAGCATTGTTTTTAATTTCGTATTTTAAAATCTTAAACAAATTCTGTGTCGAGCCAACTAACTGCCATTTTATGGCAAATATCATGATAAAGTGTTCACTAACCGCATCTAAATAGAGTCGTAGAACACGAACCAATATGTGGCGTATAAAACACATAATTACGATTATCATTTGGCTTCATTTTTTCAAAGCTTTATTTCATATAAGGAATATAATACTAGTTAAAACAAAACTACTTTTGTGTTTGTAGAAATAATAATACATTCAGGAATGTTTACACTAAACGACTTAAGCCTAATTAACACAAGTTCAAGTTCGTACCCAGTTATAAACTGCTAACAAATCATGTCCAGTAACTTATAAATAATTAGATACATTATACAGTATGGAATTGTTCCATTGTAACTAGTTTACGCACATAATCACCACTTATTTGTAAAAAAAAACTAAACATTGTTGAAGTTTGTTTTTTAAACATAAAAATAAAATAGAAAAACAATCTAAAATGATTGTGTTAGAAGAAACATATTTAACCATTCAAAAGTTATTAGTTTATTTAAACCCAAAAAAAAATATACCAAAGTTAGTTTTTTAGGATTGGCTGAAAATCTTTTTATATCATTTCAAAAGCATCTTTATTTTCTTTAAAAGTTTTTGTATGGACACTCATAAGACACAGTCCATTCAGACGTTGACCTGTCATTGTTGATCTAAGCCAGGTTTTTACTCTTCTCAACGTACTGAATGATCGTTCCACAGTGCATTTTGTTGTACATGGTAGAGAAATGGCAATGAGAAGTGCCTTCTTTGTTACAGGATAAAACATGTCTGCCTCTTTCACTAAATCAGCCAAATCTAATTTTCATAACTGATCTTTGCTCAGTTGTTTGTCTCTCCACATGTTGTACCAAAGTTCGCTTTCAGAGGCAAAACCTGTAATTTCGTAGAACGACATAAACTCCTCCTTTGATTTTACCTGGAAATCAGGAATGGTCATTTCAAGCATATTGAAAGGATGTAGAACCAACAGGGAAAATGCTGGTGAATGCTCGTCTGAGAACCGAGTCTCCAGTGAACATACTAGCGAGTCCAAGTAGGGAATCACCAGTGACCTTTTCCAATACTCATCCGAGCTTAAAGCTGGAGGATTTGACCGATGTGTCTGCTTTTGACAACTCCTAGGGATCGCCAAATCGATCGCCAAGTCTTCTGCAATCTCAGTGGAAACTTCATCTACATTTTTGCGATGATTTCTTATAACTTCTATAATTCTCTTGATGTGTTTCAAACACTGAACTAGATCCAGATTTTCAGCTTGAAGAGCATTGAATACAGGTTCTAGTAGTGCTGAGTACTTGCTTATTAATACAACGGCAATAATGAATTGAGATGTTGTAGCTGCAGCATGTAACTGGAAAGCCTGCTTTCTTGTACTGGGATTCCCTTCCACTGAAAGCCGTTCCAGTCCTTCAACAATCTTTACAAAATGTTTATAGAATATGGAAATGTTTTTATACTTTTGTGACCAACGAGTTTTACAAAATAGAGGGATGTTAGGTGCATAAGGCCTTCTCAGTACAGACTCCCTGAAGAACCGAATTATATCTTTGATAACACATTCAGAGTTACGGACATTCTGTACACTGTTTAAATCATTAACTAATAGATTCAATTTATGAGAAGCACAATGAAAGAACAGCGCAAATTTGTATTTATTTCTTATAATGGCCTGAACTCCTTGATGCTGTCCAGCCATAGCTGAGCATCCATCATAACTTTGACCAACACACTTGTTGGGATCAAGACCTTTGTTTTCCAGAAATCGGTCAATTGCTGTAGCAATTGTGGTAGCGTCAAGGGCATTGATCTGAATAAAACCTACAAATTCTTCCCGAACTTCCATCCTGTTATTATCAAAGAATCTTAACCCAACAGACAACTGCTCTTTTCCGGATACATCAGCTAAATGCGGATGCCTTCTTAACCTCTCCAATGATACAGTCTTTGACCACAGCTAAACACTTATCAACGATTTCATTTTGGATTTGTGGGGACATGTAGGTTGCATTTTTCTTTATAACATTTTTGTCGAAATGGCGTTTAAGCTCTTGATCACCGATAAATTTAATTAAATCTTCAAAGGTAAGTCATGTGTACCACAAAACATTACTGTTGAAATAATCGAAAGCAAGATTTTCTTATTTTTTTTCAATAAGTTTTTGGTGTCCAGTAACCATTTGTAAGTCTACAGGAATACAGGAACCTCATCCATGAAGGCTTTTGCTGCATTAGTTGCAGCCTTGTGCCATTGGCTGGAAGCACGGTTGTTACAAGAATCATGCATGTGCTTGAATCTTTGAAATGGATTCACAATAAAAGATCCTACTTACCGTATCCTTTACCGTACTTGTAGCTGGAGGGAACAAAACACATTATTTGCAGAGACCTCCTCTTATACATTATAATATTTAGCTAATAGTTTAATGCGTTAACAAATTAGATTTGTTCGGTAAGTACTTTCACATTCAAGAAAAAACACCAGCTGACCGACTCACTGAGGAGAGACAAGTAAAATGTGATTGAGCAAACTGCCGACGAGCGGTCATCTTTATTTATAAATAAACGTCAGTCAGATAAAGAAATAAAGAAGGAGTTTTATTAATCTATCTATTAATGTATCTATAATTTCGTCTCTATAATAATATAAGCGAAGAAATGGTCTCAAAAGGACAAGGCTAACCACTATCGTATGTATATATGTGGTGCACAATACGAATAATACGATATTCAAATAGATCAATGGCGCCTATTTTTGTAAAATAATAAAATTTGTCAAAAAATATCTGGCTCTAGGGGGGGGGGGCCAAGGCCCCCCCCTGCCCCTCCCTGGCTACGCCCCTGTTTATTATTTGTAACCACATTGTCAATACAAGTCTGACTATTTTCTGTCATTCTTGTGGGTTCTATAAAATGTACCGTAAAGCCACTACATTTCACGATCTCATTCAATTTAGAGGAAAAAGAATTTGCCTCTAAAATGTTAATGTTAAAATCAGCTGCAATTAGACGTACTTTATCCTACTCTCTTTTTGTAAGAGTGACATCAATTTTTCTAGCCTGCTTAAAATTGTTTCCTTACATTATAATTTGGAACAGTATAAACTGAAACCACCAACAACTCATAATTTAAAATTTCTATACTAGAACTCTCAAATACCAAGTCCTCATTTAAAACAGTTAGATCTTTCCTTACTTTGTTATACTTTCTTCATATGACTTATCAACTAATATGCAAGAACCTCCTCTCCTATAATTTTTCCTTACATAAAAGTCACCAACAACAAAACCAGTCTTATTTAAACAATATAATAAGCTAATTGAGTCTCTATTTAGCCAGTGTTCATTAAGAGCAATTACCTTTACTTTTTGCCCCAAATCTATTAAAAATATATTCAGCTCTGATATTTTTTTCTGCATTCAATCCCTGCACATTATAATGCATAAACCAGTTTACATTCACATTCAAAACCGATCTAAATTTCTCTTCACATTCATTTGCTTTAAAATCTAACATATTACAACTATTTACTATTAAACTACTTCCATTTATATTTTCTACATTCATGGAACAGGTGGCAGTGTGTTGATTTCCCCGTTTTTTTGAAATGTTTGTTGTAATGCCTGAGAGTAGCTATCCACACTCTCCAGTGCCCATCTGGTCTCCTTTCCTTTGCAAAACACAATTTAAGTCTCTACCGACAGTACTCACATCTTTAGCCTTTGATAACCATCTATCTAGAAAAGTACATTTTTTACCAAACTCAGCGTTACCCAGAACTTTGGGTTTTTTCACTTTTTCTAGCCAGTACATAATACTAGTTTGTTTCAAAGCAGGTCTTTTTTGTCTTTCTTCAGTATTAGTTAGATTAATTAATTCATAATACCTATTGCACATAACTTTTTTCCCAGCAATATTAAGATGAAGCCCTTGTCCATAGAAATGTGTGTTGTCTAGTCTATTGTTTAAAAGATTTACACTTATGTTTTGTATAGTTTTATTTGTGAAGCTATTTATTGCTTTATGAATTATCAAATTAGCAAGTTCACCTTCAGCCTGAAATTTAGTATTTATTGGAATCTCTGTTAAGATTAAGTTAGTTTTTTTGACAATGGCAAAATTTTACACAAAGCTCTGTTTATTGTATACTGGAATGACAGCCCATTATATGCATCATTTGCCCCACCTATTATTGTCTTCAATTACACCTTCAAAATCCGCTCCAGGTTTCACAATTGCACTCACACTGAAGTTCACTCCCAATCTATTTTGTAATAACTTAGAACACGCTCTACCATGGCTATCTCCCAAGATTAAAATTCTTTTTTCTCTATTTCTGATTGGCTCTTCATTAACATGTACCTTAGATTTTGTAGATTGTTCAGAAACAGTGTTTCCTTTATTTCTCTGTATCTTACATGAATTTTCAATATCCTCCTTTAAAGAATGGCAGTCCAACTTTGTTGCAATACTTTCACTCAAAGTGTAGCTTTTTTTGTTCATTGTAGTTAATATTTTCTGTGGACTGCAAGTAGGCATGTTTAACGTTACAAGTTTACCATTTTTTAAACCATTTACCTCACTTTCCAAACCAATAATTAATTCCTCCCGTTCTAACACTTTTAAAGCAAGATTAGTATTTAACGTTTTTATTTCAACCAGCTCCAAACCTTGCTCGTATATTATTTTATTTAATCTATCTATTTCATGTCGCAATGTTATATTCTGTTCTATTATTAAATCACAATTTCCCTCCTCAGTTTTCATGCTTGTATCTCCATCTTCTATTTGCTTGTCAAGAGATTCAAAACATTTTTTGCATAAAAATAAATTAGAGCTATCCATATATAATTCGGATGGTTTCAATTTTTGACACTTAAAGTGGTATCACTTTAAACATTTGCAGCACAAGATACCAGAAGTTTTTACATTTTTTAAACAATCTGGACATATTTCATTATTTCGTACCATTTTTTGAAAATAAACACAAAGTTCTTATCTGACTGGTCCTATGTCAACAATCTTCAAACTTGAAGGTTTTAAGTTATTTAAACAGGTCTTGAAATTGGAGCTAATATTTACATAACAAAGTCCACATAAACCCAGTTTGAATGTTCAAAGCAAAAACTGTAGTATTCAGTTTTGAAATATTTTATGCTGATTTAATAGAAATCAAATTGTCAAATCAAAAAAGTACTTACATACAAATACTCCACAACACACAACAACACCAAAACATAAATTTTAGTTTAAAAGATTAAAAAATACTCAGTAAAAACTTCGTCAGATGAGGAGCAAAATAATACACAACCTATCTACTTGAAACATCTATCCAACTCAGTAGCATAATCTGATGTTGTGACTTGTGACAGTAAAAGCAAAGAATTTCTGCATTTATTGCCATAGATACAAGAAGATAATGGTAGAGAATTCAAGCAAGATGGTGAACCCCCAGATTTTAATCGTTATTATGTACCTCAATTGCACACTTGAATTTATTGTTGAATTTATTTTGAGGTGGGTGTTGTTGAACAATTTTATGGCCACCACGTTTACCTGATTTAACTATGCTCGACTTCTCTAAAATTCTGAAGCTACATTAAAAAATCTTTGTTCTGCCACTTTCTGGAAATGTTCCCAGAGGCAATAATAAATGTAGATAGAATTTATACAATTTTACACAAAATTAATGAATTATAGACTAAACATCTACTACATACACAAGATACTCGAATTGAAAGAAATACTGCATTAAATAAAGTAGCACAAAATTTTGCAAGATGGTTGCTTGCTTCGTAAGTTAACATTACTTAGCGACTGGCATTAACTATTTAATTTACATAAAACAATAATATACACTGTTAAACTGTTTAACACTTACTGGCAACATGTAAATGATCTTTAATTTATGAATATTTTGTATATTTAATTAATAATTAATAGATTTTATAACCTAAATATTAATGATTTTAGAGTTTAATTTTCTCTTTGTAATTTTTGAGAAATATGAAAAGACAATTCAAGGTACCCATTTATAATTTTAAGATGTGTAATAAATTATAATATAATTGTATATGTATTTGTTTCTTTGTAAATATTATTCAGATCAGGAAAAGCAACTGAGTTACCACCTGAAGTTACCAATACTTTGAAGTTTCTTACAAGTTTTGTAGAGCATTCGGGTCTTCCAAGGACTGCCATTACTAAACATATTCCTGACCCTGTTCTGGATCTGTACGATATGGCTGTTTGAAACCATTGATGTGAGAAGAAGAGATGATTATTGTACTGTTGATTATATATACAGCGGGGTGTCCTTGTAGCGGAGGAGTTGAATACCTGACTCCCAAACTTGAGGTCCTTAGTACAAATCCGGATGAAGACCATGGATATTAATATGTGCAGTTAGAATACCAAAACCAGATTTTCAGACAATTACAGCCAAAACAAAATAACTTAATATCTAATTTAATGGTGAATTTTTAATATTTTTATTTTGAAATTTATTACTTTTGTCTTTAAGTATAGTAACTTAAAACTCCAATATTAAACAATTGAACAGTTCTAAACAGTTTCAGAATTGTGTTCTGTATTTTAATTTTTTAGAAATAATTTTTCTCACCAATCAAGCTTGATTACATTTATAAACAGTATAGGTTAGAATCAAAGAAGTTCCAAGCTGTCAACAAATTTTAGTTTTTCTCCACTTATGCATTTCATTCTGTGCTTATATTACAAAAACATAAACAATTTAAAATGAAGATAGAGCAGTAGAATGTTTTTGTAATAAATTAAGTATAAATCAACATGTGCAGTACAATTTATTATTTTTTAGTTTTATATTGTTACTGTTAAAGTTTATATTTATTGTAAATATATGTAAAATTATATTTCAGTATAGTTTCTTAAATATATAAAAAAGGAATACCATATATGTTTATTATTTACTAGGGGAAACCCATGCGTGCTCTGCACGCCTCCCCATTGGAACCTTCTATACACATAATCATGTTATGTTTTCTTTATAATAAAGGTGTAGGATTAATAATAACCCCTAAGCTAAGATGGTAAATAATGTTAAATGTTCAAATCAAATTATTTATTATATTTTGTAACAGCAGTTATAATAAAGGTTAACAGAACCAGCAAGGCTCAGGGCTATACTTTAATAAAAATCTAACCTAAACGTTAGAAATACAAATAATTGCTTCAAAGTTTGAAATCATCTGTTAATATTAGAGCAAACAGCTGTTTTATCTGTTATTTTATTCAATTGGTTGCTATGGTAATAAATGTAAATACATGTGTTGGTTCATCAGTCTAGGCCTAACCTAAGAATTTTTTCCAACTAAATTTACAACTAGTATTGAAATAAAAGACGTTTTTATCAAAATGAATTGTAGCCTATGTTACACAGGGACAGTGTAGCTTTTTATTAGTAAAACTGTTTTTTCAGTCGGTTTAGTAGTTCCAGAGATTACTGCCTACATACAAACAAACAAACAAATTTTACCTCTTTATAATATTAGTAAATAATACATTATAAAATGATGAATATGTTATATTGTAACGTGCTGCCTCCTTGCAAGCCGTTTACAAACAATTTATTAATAGAAAACAAAAAAAAATGAAAAATAAAAATTTAATTTTGACAAAAATATTTCTAAGTTATTTTTAAAATAAAAAAATACCTTTACTGTGTAACAATTATTTATTATTTCCTATCTTCAATCCATTTACTTATTTAATTAATTAAATTATCATTTTAAAATATTACAACACCTTAACCCCAATGAAAACAAACAAACATAACCCCAAAATTGAAGTTAGGTTATGTTTTGATCACATCTGTTACTTAACAGTTGATCATTGAAATATCTGTTACACATATAACTATCTTCATCTATGACAACAGTTCTCCGGTTAAAATTGGACTCGTCCAGAACCATGGCCGCCATGCTTGTCACATGACAACTTTGCCTCCAAACTGTCCCGTTCACCAAAGACTGTCGCCATTTTGTTCTACTTACAAAGAAAAACTAAAAACTGAATTTATGATTTAAACGAGGTCCGTTACCACAAAGTACTTCTGGAAAGGATAAAAACTCAAATTAAAAACTCATAGTGGTTGACATTATTATTTTACTGAATCATTCTAAATTGTAAAAACACATACATTAATTATTAAATCAAGTTGGCAATTTATCATCTTAATTATTGCAATCACACACTCAAACACACAAATTTATTATTAATAATTTCACCTTAGATATACAAAAACTTATATTGGTAAATTATTCAAATGCAGACTTAGTTAAATTAGTTTACTACTTACGATCTTTTTGTTTTATAGTGCACTTTAAGGAAATAGATATGAATTTACAAAGAGAAAAAACTTACAACACATGTGAATTTAATTTAAATAGAAACCCCATTATTCTTTAGTTCGTCGCACTTTAGCCACGTAGATTTTGATTCACTATAGCACTTGTTATAAAATCTTTATGTAAAGATTTGGAAGCCACGCCACGCGTGCACGCAAACTTTCAAAGTTGATAATTTTGAGACAATTTACGAACAATATTCACATTCTCGTTACTGTACACTATACGGCACTGTCTTTACTCCTCTTTAAACATATTTAAACGGTAGTTTTACTTTAACTACCGCAAAAAAGCACTTGTTAAAACATTTTGCTGGACTGAAAGCAAAACAGGTCTGTTCTGTACTGGAATACTGATGAGAGTGGGGAGAAGCGTCCTTCTTGTTCCTTCTCCTTTCGATCACGCCATGTGACGTCATAAAAACCAGAAGACCAATGGGAAGCTATCTCCAGGCTACCAATGAGAAGCTGTTTTTTCAAGGGGACCGTAAATATGTCCCCCTACGACTAGTAACGCTAGGTACCAACATTTCAGGACAAAATTTCTGTCTCTATCATAGATGAATCACACAGGCTCCCAACATAATCTATCAAGTTTATTTCTTACAATGTCTGGAATCGTCTTTCGATATTTATTCATCACTGTCTAAAAACTTAGTGGACCATAACTTCAAACCCTCCAATACCTTTTAAATGTTTTTCATAGTTTGACACATCATGCAACATAATTTAAATATTTAAACAAAAATGAATTTAAACATGAAGTTAATATTATGTTTGATTTAATCTGAATTACTAATTAATGTCTGCATTTCCCTTTGAATTTCTATGTTCATTTATATTATGAAATAACTAAATCTTTTAAATTAGGCTAATGTCCAAAATTTACCTTATGACCCTTTTACGTTATTTTACTATTTTGATGTTTAAAAACCCTGAAACTCACATGTATTACAAAGACCCCCTCTGATTATGGTTCAAATTGCAAAATTTTAATCATAATCAACCAAAAAAGAAATACATGTGAGTTGAAGCACCATAGAAATTCATAGTCACCTCACAAAAAATACCTCGTCTGCAATCGAATTTACAAAAACATTTAAATTATTCATCTCAATCATCCATACATACGTACCATAATAACATTTCATACCTATTTGCCATTACAAATCAAAATACATTATTCATAGATATATACAGTACAAATTTTTTACAGAGTCCAAATTTCACCTGAAAAGAAAATTTTATATACAATATGCAACATCTTATCAATGTATTGTAAGTCGAGACAATCCAAGTTCACAAACATATTTATCCTCAGCATAAATCTTTATCATAAGTTTCACCTCTAAAAACAATAAAATCAACATTTTATTATTGCACCATTAGTTTGCTTTACATTCATAAACTATTTTTTATGAAATACAACAATTGTATCCGCACTGAGATAACAATTAAAATCCACTACATTACTTCTTCCACATTAAAACTTCAAAATTCAAATTCAAACTGAATCAACTCATTAATTTGCTTTACATCCATAACTCATTTATGAAATACAACAATTGTATCCGCACTGAGATAACAATTTATATCAATTACTTTACTTTTATGAACTCATTAACCACTTTCAACTTTACTTTACATTGTATTACTTCACTTTACTTTGCATAAACTTTCTTTACTTTGCAAAAAATTTACTTTACTTTACATTCTTTCTTCGACTCTTGATCAATTATTATACAAATTTACAACATATGTTATCAAAATTAGTCATTATTACAATATATCTTAAATCTAACATGTCATTCATACATCATTCATTCTACTGTATAACTTGCCAACTTTTTTATATAACCCCCTCAAAAACTCGGTTACTCTATTTTAAATATTAAATCATTCAAATGAAACAAAATTTTATTAACTATGAATTTATCTTCTCTTTCTTGAATGTGTAAGATGATGGAGGATGTAAGATTGGATCTGACCGTAAGATCAGCAGTGAAAAACAGATATAATAGACATGTTTTTTAGGGATTGGACAACCCTTCTCCTGTCAATGGATCAGGAGAGGGAAAGATAAGGATATGAGGAAATGGAGACATTTTTGAACACTGATTGTGTAGGAATGGTAATGATATTTACAATTCTAAGTTCATCTAGACGAACTTTATGATGAAACAAACGAGGAAAAAAATTTTTCTTATTAAAAGACGGAAAGACGGAGAAAGAGAAAAGATATCGAAGACTAAACGAGGTTGATCAATATTGGCAGACGTACACAACAAAGAAGAGACACTCTGTACCCCTAAAAACACCTACACTATTGATCAACCTCTCAATAAGAAGGTTTTCACGGTTGACCCACAACCTATGAAATTTAAGCAAGATTGACCAATAACAGTCTACCTGTACTATCGATCAACCTTTCAATAAGAAGGTTTTCACGGTTTACCCACAACCTATAAAATTTAAACAAGATTAACTATAAACTAAGAACAACTTTGTGTATGTACACTACTAAACCTAACAATCATATGGATTGTGCACATGATGCGACACGTCATCTAGTCAACATCGAAATTCAGAAGGTTTTTTAAGGACCCAACAACCTAAAATCACTAGTGTACACCTTGTTAGGATGCACACCAGCTACTTGACCGTTTTTTAGGGACGTCTTACCCTTAAATCACCAGATGTGACTCAATGTTGCTATCTCTAATGACCTACAACAATGACGTACTAAGCCACACCTGGCTACACCCATATTTCAATATTCTTAACAAATCAAGTTATCATAACTATCATCTTACAATATTCACATATATTATAATTCTATAGAGTACTTATCTCATAATGTATTAACTTACTAACATTGCCATTAATTAAAGTCTAACACCTAATAATAAATTACGTCGGCGTAGAGGTTTGGTTTGCAATGTAGTACTTCCGTAACTCTACCACATTATAAGTACCTATTTCTTCCTTTGTTTGCATATCCTCTAGTACATATGCGTTTTCCATCTTTACACCTTTGACCCTGTATGGTCCTCTGTAGAGCAAAAAGAATTTCTTAATTTCCTTTTTTAGGCACGACGATAAGTAGTGATTTTTCACTAACACCAATTCTCCTTTTTCATACCTTATTGGTTTGACATTCTTGTCATGTTGCTTCTTCCTTTGTTCAGCTTTGATTTTTAAACATTTCTTTGTTAGTATCAATCTTTCTTCCCTATTTAATTCTCTATTGTCTGGGAAATCCAACAATTCATTATAAATCCTAGGACATCTTTTATTGTAGATCAGTTCGTATGGCGGAAAGTTCGTTGAGTCATGCACTGAGTAGTTAATACATCTTTCTATGAAATCTACGTAGTCAGGCCACCTATTATGTTTTTCATGAATGTATATTCTAAACATCTTTCCTAGTTCCCTCATACATCTTTCACTAGGGTTACTCTGTGGATGATAAACTGACGTATGACGTATGTGTATTCCCTCCCAGCCTAGTGTTTCGTACCATACTTGCGACTGAAACTGACTACCATGGTCACTAAGGACTACCTTAGGTTTTCCAACTTCTTGCATGTAATTCTTTACTATTTTTTCTGCTAATATTTTAGAAACCGCCCTCTTTACTGGATATAATTTAATAAATTTTGAAAAAACATCTAATACCACAAAAATGTACTTTACCCCCCCCCCCTTGCCTGTAGGCAACTCCCCAAACAAATCAACTGCTACTAAATCCAAAGGTTTCTCTGGCAAAATGTTAATCATTAGGCCTTCTTGTTTTTTATTACTGACTTTACTTTTTTGACACAAATCGCAAACTTTCAGCTTTGTTCTGATTACTTTTTCAAGTTTTGGAAAACTAAAGATTTCCCTTAAAATACGATAACATTTTCCACCTCCTATGTGACCATATCTTTCATGACAATCATCTATAATTGTATCAATCATCTTTGTTGGTACACATATCTTGAAAGTGTCCATTTCATTATATTTCCTAAATAAAACATCCTGATATATTACAAAAAATTTCTTTAGTCTATCATAATTTTCACCTTGTTCTAACAAACTTTTTATTATTCCTTGATATTTAGTATCAAGTCTTTGTTCTGCAACTAAATTTTTAAACAATTGTTTCATGGTCTTATCTCTAAGTTTAAGTTGTTTTTCTAACTGTAAATTGTAAATTTTGATCACACCCTCTTCATTTTTTCTGACTACTTCTTGGTTATCAATTCTAGATAACGCATCTGCAACTACATTATCTTTTCCAGGACAATACTCAATTTCTAAGTTGTACTCCTGCAAATACAACATCCATCTTAATAATCTACCATGAGTGAGTTTACAATTCTTTAAAAACATCAAGGCCTTGTGATCAGACTTTACAATTATTCTATTGCCTAAAATGTAACTCCTAAATTTTTTACAGGCGAAAATTATGCTTAATAATTCTTTCTCGGTAATAGTGTATCTAAGTTCAAAATCTTGAAGGCTTCTACTTGCAAAAGCTATTACCATATGTTCATTATCCCCATTAATTTGATACAAAACAACCCCCAAAGCTAAATCAGATGCATCAGTATTCATGTAGAATTCCTTGTTAAAATCAGGATGCTTTAAAATTACACAATCCAAAAATTCTTCTTTGATTTTGTTAAACACAGTTCTCTCCTTATTATCCCAAGACCAGTCTTTACTGAGTTTATTGTTTCCTAGCAAATGCTTAAATTGTGCAGTTAACTCTGCATAGCCACGTCTAAATTTTCTGTAATAATTGCACAGTCCCAAAAAACTTTGTAGTTGTTTTAAGTTTCTTGGTTCTGGAAACGACTCTATAACTTTAACCTTATCTGGGTCAGCTCTGATGCCTTCCTCAGAAATAACGTACCCCAAAAAATT
The DNA here is from genome assembly GCA_018207615.1 of Philaenus spumarius. Classification (NCBI taxonomy): domain Eukaryota; kingdom Metazoa; phylum Arthropoda; class Insecta; order Hemiptera; family Aphrophoridae; genus Philaenus; species Philaenus spumarius. Next base: position 1,791 of record JAGFPH010009410.1, on the reverse strand, counting down.
TATCTCCCTCATACAAAAACTTGATTTACTTAATTTAATTTTAACATTGAACTGTCTCAATCTATAAAAAAGTCTAGCTAAATGTTCAATGTGTTCTTCAAAGGTGCGTGACGCTATGCAGATGTCATCTACATATACAATTGCAAATGATAGTACATCTGGCCCCATGACATGAGATAACCCTTTCTTGAATATCGATGTACTTACATTTAACCCAAATGGTAATCGTTTAAATTGCAAATTTCTCCCATTAAACGTAAAGGCTAAATACTTTCTACTATTTCCATCTAACTCAATTTGCCAGAACCCACTTACCAAATCTATACTAGTAATATATTTAACCCCCTCAAATTTCTGAAGTAAGTCGTCGATATTCTCAGGTGCCTCCCTATCAGGAATAATAAGTTTATTTACTTGCCTAGCATCTAAACATAATCTAACAGAACCATCCTTTTTTATTACACATACCAAAGGGTTAGAATATTGACTGTTTGATGTTTCAATGATATCATTCTCTATCATTCTTTCTATTTCTTTGCCTACGGCATCTCTCTTAGAATGAGGCACTGCATAGGATTTATTTATAAATGGTACACTATTATCAATGTTAAGTTTTGCTTTAAAATCTAATATTTTTCCTGGTGTGTCAGAAAAAATATCCTGAAAATGGTTTAACACTACCCTTAATCTTTCTCTATTATTTTCCCACTCTAAATTTGTGTTTTCCATCACTTTATCTACAATGTTTTCCCATTCTACGTTATTTAGTTCAGAATTATCATCATGCACTACCTCATTATAATATGCACAAGCTGTATCTTCTAGTTGACAAAACAATTCACCTTTATTTTCTATTTCTGAAAACACTTTAGGCTCTATTTCTTTACATATTTTTAAATTATACACACAAGATTCTTTTAGCCTACTAATGAACTTCGTTGAAATTTCTACATTATTTACTTTCAAATTAATTAATTTATTTTCAAAATCTATTTTAGCTTTGCTATTCCCCAAAAAATCACATCCCATAATAAAATCTAAATTCAACCCCGTTACAACAAGGAAATTCATTAATACACTTGTATCGCCTATTTGTACCTCTAAACAAATCTGTTTCGATACTCTCTTACTCCTGACACCAGTCACTCCCATTATAAGTAAGTTCGATACTGGCAACTGCATGAGTTTATATTTACTTAATTTATTTAATTCATTAAAAATGTTTTCATTAATTACGGTTATCTCTGAACCTGAATCTACAATACATTTATAATTTCTATTTAAAACTTTAATCTCAATTTCTATAATTTCACCTTTAATGGGTTGTGATTTAATGTCAGTGTAATTACTCTCGTCTATTAGTACATCTTGATTATCTAAACTAAAAACTTCTTTTGTTCCAGTCGGCCTATCATTTTCGTTGGACAATAGCATCCCAGCCGAACGTACTATTGTCTCCTTTCGTTTCCCTTTTGCTGGTCACCGTTCACCTGCCTTGGCATAGGCCTACCATTAGTGTAACCTTGTTGTGGTACATTACCCTGAAAATTTCTATTTTGTTGATAGCCTTGCGGAGGCATTTGTTGTTGTTGCTGCATATTTCTATCAAATTGTTGTTGTGGCATCCTATTTTGAACTTGCCCATTATTATTATTATAGCCCTGTGGAAACCTATTGTTTTGAAATTGCCTATTGTTATTGTTTTGATATTGTGGCCTATTCTGATTTTGTGAATTGTATTTAATTTCTTGTATTTGCCTATTCCTATCAAAGCTATTCTGTTTATTGTTA
>JAGFPH010009409.1:20816-36463 GCA_018207615.1 Philaenus spumarius | reverse complement strand
GCATTGCGTGCTTCGCACGCCAACCCCCGTATTGGGAGTATCTTCAACAAACAAAGCATAGCGTGTTTCGCACGCCAACCTCACGGTAAAATCCACCACATGGCTTTGAACCGGGTACTTTTATGGTATTTTACGTTTTGATCGATTTTGGGGGAACCAAGCGAGCTATAAGGTCGCGTAAAAAAATAAAATGTGCAGAATAACATCCTACAGTTATATTTTTAGAAAACACTCTAAAAATTTTCATTCTCGTAGTAAAATTGTCAAAAAATACTTACTTCTGGTCAAAAAACGTACTTCCGGTTATTGGATTTTTTTGGCTAACGAACTCGTCCGAGCGACGTAGACAACCAACATGTGTACCAAATTTGAACCAAATCGGACTTAAAATGCGACCGCTAGAGTGCGAACACATATATATATATATATGAATTTTAATGACACCCAAAAACGTGTTCTATGGACCATGATCGGTGCTCATTTGCTACTCCCGACCTTGGGTCTTACCATAAGGGCCACTGCAATAGCTCATTTTTCCTGTGGCAATTCGCTAATAAGCTTAAAGACACACATTCATTTAGTGGTTTATTACCATAAATGCCCAATATTTACTCACTGAACAATATTTTCCCTACCAAGTTCAGTAATGCGGTAGGGTACTCCATAAAGGTCGAATACCACTGCTCTATGGTATTATACAAGAGTCTACAAATAATTAGGTTATCATTTCCCTTATTTGCTTGTCTTGAACTTCAAAGGCAAGCCCCTAGCTACTAACAAGCCCCGACTCGATTCCGTCGCTGTCAGCTTTTATACATTTCTGATCGTTAACCTTAGTTAAGGAAGTGCGAAGTATAATTAGTATTCCAATTTGAAAGTAATCACGTATTTCATGCAGCGAATTAAAAATGATTGTAATAATAATAATAATAAAAGTGTGTTTATTATTACAAACATTTTTCAAGTTTACAAAAAATACTATTAAATACTTATTTACATAATGAAAGAAACAAAATAACAATATCCAAATATAATAATACATATAAAGAAACAAAACTAATAACTACAGTAACCAAAATAATATCACACTTTATGGCATGACCATTTAAAGGTCGTCCGCCAGGTAGGCAACTTTAATAGATTAAATTATACTAAATTACAAAGTTAAAAGATCCAAAACTATATGAACAACAAAATATACACATTGACCAAATAAAAACAATAATACAAAATCTGAATATTTAGTAACAAATAAATGTAAAACATCAACTAAAACACATTTTAAACCCATACATTTGATATACTACTGCAGGTTGTGAATATAAAAGAGATAAGGTGAGAGGCTACTACCGATGGATATTACCACAAAAAACATTATCGGCATTAATTTGCTAAAAATTAAATTCAAAAATAAATTCCTGCCTAAGCTTAAGTGCTCGACGTACAAAATTCACCAGCCCTGACCAATTTTCACGATTTAAAATATTTATTATTCTTTCCACATCCAGAACCCTATTTCCAAAACAACTTTTCCTAATTTCTCCTAAAATCAGACATCTGCCCAAAAAATTTACAATATTTTCCTCCTCATTAGAATTACACAAAGAACACTTCCTTTTATTGTCCTCCCTGTCCGGTCTATAATTGAGAGGTAACATGGCGCTCCTTGCTTTAAATATTATGCTGATAATACCTCTCGAAAACCTATCACTTATGTATCCTGCTTGTCCTATTGATAAATTTAATCTTATATATAAAATTCTCGTGTCACAATGTTCGTGAGTATTTTACTCACAGAAATTTTGTGAGTATATTGAGTAGGTCTGAGAATCGGCTAACATCTATTTTTCATACCCCTTAGTGATAAGGGCTACGCCCCAGTGGCCCTCAAAGTTTCAATGTTAATCTTATTGAAGGTCAATCTTAAGGAAGAAGAAGAAAGATTTCTTTTGATTTTATCATGGGCACAAAAAACAGCTGTTCGTATGAAAAGCTTAAAACAGCTGATTTTGATCAACAACTGATTTGGATCAAAAACTGAATATAATTTTAGGTTAGGCCTACAATGAACATTTTTTTTTTTTTTTTTTTTACAATGAACTAAAACACTTGGGCTAATTATTAGTATCAGGTTGATTTGTCTATCCGTGCAAAGCCGGGTCGGGCCAGCTAGTTTACTATAAATATTATGAAATTGGGACCTATTAACCCGATTGCACCAAACGCTCCTGGACCTCATATCTAATTTCTCAAGATTAAAGTCTGTCCCCACTGCTTATCCTCAAAAACCTTTAAAAAATCCCCTTCATAGCCACAACTTTCTCCCAATTCCCCCCAAAATTTTGCCCATGAAATTTTTTCCTGTAAAATCAGCTTCGATAGTTTTTTTGGTAGCCTGTCATCCGGTAAATATAATGTCCTTCTTATGTATTTAAAATTACATTTCAAAAGTTGCAGGTGTAAGAGCTTAGCCCCTGTCTCTAAATATAATATATAATTTGGTGTATTACTAGGGAGAGCAAAGAGCTTCTATAAGAAAAAACGCTGAAACCTTTCTAATTCTGTAATGTTATTGTAACCCTAGACTTGAGCTCCATATGTAACAACTGTTTTACATGCCGCTTCAAATACAACCTGTTTAGCAGACAGTGGATTGTATTTAATAATAATAATATTTTCAATTAGTTTAAATTTGTTGTTACGTATATTAAGGGGATTCCCTACTGAAAATAGGGGTTTTCTATAATAGCTTTTTTTTAATTATGAACAATTTTTTTTTACATTCATTAGAACCTAAAAAGTTGTTTACACTTATAGGAATTGGCAAACAAATATATTTTACATACCTTTTTGATTTTTTTTTCGTTTTTTTAGACAAAAAATATGTTTTTTTAAATCTCTTATAACTTTTTTACTACTGAACCAATTTGGATGTTTGATATCATGTTTTAAAGTATATAAAAAGCACTACATTTTTGGGTATAGTCATATTCTTACCACTAAAAGTTTAGTAGTTATGACCTTACAAAAAATAAATATATAAAAAACAAATTTGTGATTTACACATTTAAAAAGAAATACTCTTGTATTTGTCCTAGAGGCATAAAAATACCCAAAAAGTTGCATTATAAGCTACTAAAGATGTGGTAAAAATTTCATCACTGTAGCTTTAGCAGTTAAAAAGTTATAAGAACTTTTGTGTAAAAAATATCAATATTGAAAAGTTGCGGGAAATCGCGTTTAAAGATTCCATTAGTTATTTTAGCAGCCATAGAGGGGAATAACTTGCACAAACAGTATTTGTAGTCAAGATAAATGTTTTACTTACATATTGGAGGCATTGAAAGCCTAATAATAAACATTGTTGTCCTTCTTTGCAATTACTTTAAAAAAATAAAAAATCTTTTTAGTCCAAATAGCAAACATAAAGAAGTTCAACTCGACCAAAAGTAGCACCGCCCATTGCTTTCAATATTTTTTCACACTGATATAAAGAACTTTTGTGGCATATGTTATGTTTTTCTTAAACCTTATAAACTAAAGAACCAGGAAAAAAATAAAAAATTATTTTGGTTTTTTTTTGGAAAATGGTATTTTTTCAGTAGGGAATCCCCTTAATCAGCTGAAATTTATTGTCACTGTTATTATAGGCTTAAAACACAGAAAGAACGCTTTCTTTTGAATCTTTTGAGCTATTTTTATCCTTTTGATTTCCTTTTGTCAATTTAGAACCCCCATTTCTGCTCTACATTTCTGATCAATTTAACAATGACAAAATATATAAAACTTTATCCTTTTTGTTTTGAAATTAGGATCAAAATTTGAAGAATATCTTTTAATAAATTTTTCTCTATCTGTAAATAATTGTTAATTTAACCTAATATATCGCAATTAAATTAAATTAAATCTGATAGCTCAGATGGTAGAGCATCAGGACGGAAACCTGAAGGTCCCGGGTTCAACTCCCGGTCTTGGTCTATGTTTTTTCACTTGTAATTTAATTAAATATCACTTGCTGAGGAAGTGTGTAAGCGGGGAAAAAAATAATACTAATAATCGGTTCCGGAAGTATTTTGGTTCATGAAATATTTCGGTACAGATGTAGTTTGCTATATATTGTTACATTGTTTTTCGCGATTGGATCATAGTGATTTAGGAGGCAAAGTGTTTATCAATTTACTGAATTACTTTTGCGACGTTGTATACATTTATTTTCTCCAAACGTTAAATGGCGAAGAGCTCGTCCTAATTGCTACAAGTTTAATCGAAATAACATCCGTTCTTTCCGGTGCGGATGTACGAACTGGAAATTCAATAGAAAAGTATTCTTAACAAATTAAGGGGCGCAGTGTGCGCGCTGCTTCCAACAACGAACCAAGCTAAGGTTAAGGCGATGCCGTAACGAGGGGAGCAGTGTAGATGACGTTAACGAGATTTGCTTTGTGCATTTCAAAACGCTCCAACACAATTGAACAAATATCCGAAGTTAGTTTTACTATCCCATTTCACCCGCACATATATACTCTAATTGATTTACTTGGTTTTATAATAAATTGAATTTACACTTTCATACGTACATTATTATACATATTTTTTTCATTTAACATAATTATTTATGTATGAAAATGAATAATCGTAAAGTTGATCAGGAATGTTGCTTTGTTTCCATTTACTTTAATTCGGGACAAAATTGGTTGAATGTTTTTTTACAAATCGAGTCGATTGGGTTGATGGGTTCATCTATCCAATTGCGTAATCCTATCGTTATCTGTTATTTAACAACAGCGTTTCCAGTTCTTGTCGAAACAGACCAATTGTAGCATTCACTTGAGTAAGTGACAGTTTAACCTTAGTTAAACTTCAGATAGTAAATACTTATTATTTCAGTAAGAAATTACTCTTTTGGTAATAATATTTTAGTCTATAAAATTAAACAAAAATTTACTTGAAACCTAATTTAAAAAAATACTGCACACTTAACTGACAATTCGTTATACATTTCAAATATGATTGATTTTTTAACCGAAATAATAAATGCAGTTTTTACTTATAATTTTTTTAAATAAATTTGATAGTATTTTTCGGTAAGGTTTCTTGAAAAACTCTTAAATCTTTCTGGTAACCTGGAAAATTCCATAAGTGTTGAATGAAATCTTTCAACACATAAGACTATTAAAACATTAGACCACGATCTTCCATGAGGAGAGAGAGAGAGAGAGGGTATACATTATAAATATGTAGCATAACACCTTGTTAATTTAGTTGTAGCTAAACAATGACGCTGAGGGTGACACCTTTGTCGATGAAACACATTTGGTAACTCAACATATTTTCTGAACTATATTTTTATGTGTTGAAATATTTGTTTTCTCGTGGTAAGTACTAGTCAAGGTCGATTATATTTATAGAGATTATAGTTACCAAGGCGCAAGGTAGGCAATATAGAGGCAGGAAGACTTCAAGGCGCTCGTTATGCAATCAAAGTACAGATTTCAATATGATCCCATGTTATGCAATTGATTAAGGGTCGGCTCTAGTAAAACAGAAAGCAACCTGCGACTCGCTATAGCGGCGGTAGGTTACGCGGACATTGCTCATCCTAAATCCATTTAAAACCCACAATTATTCAAATAGCGTTTTTTTTTTAAATACCAAACTTTTGGGGACAAAATTCTTCATCCGAATGGCTTGGTAATTTTTCGCTATAATTAATAGTTACAACGTAAAAAATATTTAAAATCATCCTATAGCGGCGGTAGGTTACACGGACATTGCTCAGCCTAAATCCATTTAAAACCCGCAATTGTTCAAATGGCGTTTTTTAAAAAATACCAAAATTTTGGGGACGAAATTCTTTAGGCGAATGGCTTGGTAGTTTTTCGCTTTAATTAATAGTGACAACATAAAAAAATATTAAAAGCCAATGTTTTAAATTGTTAATAAATATTAAACAAAATATTTTTCTTAATTTTTAAAAAGCCATTTGCATGCATATTGACCATAGCTTTAAAATGACATACCGTTTATAATTTTCCGATCAAAAATAAAGGAAAAATCTTGATTTTCATTTAACATTGGTCTTATGGAGTGTCAGCCAACATGGCCGACAGCTAGAGCCGACCCTTATGGGTCTGCTGTACTGGCGGCCATCTTGTATTTGTATCCCATAAGAGCAATGTTAAATTTCAAACCATTTATTTCGTTTTATTTTTTATCATACAATTGTTTGCAAGGTCTCAATTTAAGCACAGTCATAATAGGCATCCGTTTTGAGTTTCACATTTTTCTAAATTTTTTCATCTGTCACGTAATTGACATTTTTGAACTACCAAGTTTCAAATTATTTTTTCCTCAATATAAAAATTATAGTTAAAAAGGAAACGCAAGCCGGATCGAAACGCAAGAAATTGCACTGTTTAGATCCGGCTATAGAGAGAAGCGCTTGCGTTTCCGGTTGATTTCTCGTTTACTGGAGCAGAACTTTAAGTAATGAAATTTAAAACCATTTATTTCGTTTATTTTGTATCATACAATTGTTTGCAAGGTCTCATTTTGACCACAATCATAATACGCATCTGTTTTGCGTAAACATTTTTTTTTTTTTAATGCCGTACATCTGTTATGTAATTACCACTTTTGAAGAACCATATTTGAATTTTTTCCTTGCACAATCAAATAAATTAATAATTAAAAGTGAATCGCAAGCCTTAGCGCAATTTTATAAAGAATTTTAAGTTTTTTTCACCACGCAATTACAAAAGATAGATTTATAAAGTGGTTTTAAACGAGGCAATGTCAAAGCGCTCAGCTGCAAGAAGCTCCACTATTTGGATACCGCTATAGCGTGAAGCGCTGGAGTCTCCGGTTGCTTTATTTTTTACTGGAGCAGAGATTTAATGTCGCGGAAGCACTTTCCCGATGTAATTTTTGTCAACGTCAATCGAAGAAGACGTAACTGCAAAAACTGCTCCTTTTTAAAATATTTGCTACCGTTATCTGTCTTCTCATTATTCTAAATGCATTAGTAGTACGTAGTAATTATTTCTCTAATCTGTTCTAATATTGATGAGCGTAATATTGTATCTTGTGCCAATATTGTGCTCCGCTTTGGCAGAACCTTAATACATATTCTCAAGTAGCAAGGTGAATCAAGATGTCCTTCCAAAGGCACTCCTTATATTGGTGGAAATTCTAAAAAAAACTCTTGTACTAAAATTTACATCACTCACAGTGAAACTTTATTCTTGTATTAAGTGACAGTTTCCGCGCTTTCATAATTAAGCCATTGTCCTGTGTTTTCTAGGTTGTGTCAATGTATAAACTTCAACACTCGTGCTTGCTTTCCTTATTCCTCTAATCTGGAGTCCATCAATCACTCACAGATACAATCCGTTTGACGCTCTTTACTTCATCTTATGTTCATCCAGCTTTAGTTCTTTGTGTTTTATCCGGGAGAAATCTCGTGTTTGTAGTCGTTTACTTTGCCATAGTCCAGTGACGATATAAATCAGACGTCGGTACAATTCTTGAGTCTACAGGTGAAGTATATTTTTGTTTTCAAAATCTACTGAAAAGGAAAACTGTGTACATTGTAAATAACGTCTAATATATCGTTGTGAATGTAGAAACCTTGTTAGCGAATTTATATATAATAAGTGGTACCAGAAACTGGCACATACTTTCTCACAAACATATTTAAATTATTAAACAGATTCACAGTGACTTCATTATTGTAGGAGGGGTTATTGTTATTATTATCTAGAAAGAAAACTATTCGATCGATTTCAAAAAAATTGGCACCAAACACGTCAATTAGGCCTGTATAGATGCACCAAAAAAGGTATTGAAATATTTTAAAAAACAACACCCTTTTCGGCCAAAAAACACAAAAAATCAGTTATTATTATTATTATTAGCTAAACGAGAACTTTTGAAAGATGCGGTTTTTCGCATATGGTAGGGTACATTAAGGACTACAAATAAGCAAAATTTTATGGAAATCGTTAGAGCCGTTATTGAGAAATTTTGATTTTTCTCTTTTTTTGTCCATTTTCGGGGGGGTAAAACCCTTTAAAAATACAAAATTTGAAAAATGAAAAAACGGCTGGAGATATTCCAGAACTACACACACCTACATACCAAACTTCATCAAAATCGGACCGTTGGTATGGTCTCCAGCTCTGTACACATCCTGACGGACACACACACACGGACAGACATAAAAAAAACATTTTTTTTGGGTTCAGGGAGTACCAAAACAGATAATTCCACTAAACATTCAAATTCGAAAATTTGGCCGAAAACAATACTTTCTCCATATACTATGGGTGGGGGGGGGGAGAAAGTAAAAATAAAAAAACCGGAAGCATGTTTTTCGAATGGAAGTAAAATCTCTTGAACCTAATTTCGTACTAGAACCTATTTATATACAGGTGACTATTTTAAGTGTGCCACCATTGGTATATCAGAAGCGACAAGATTTACAGGAAACTTTAAACGGGGGACTTCCCTTAATTTTTAGTGGCCATTAAAAATATGAATTTGAAATTTCGAAAATATGGCGGTCAACTTTCGAATTTCTTATAGAAACCCCTATTTTGTATTAAATTAATTAATTAATTTAGATTAATTAGCTTTTTTTCAAGTTAAAAGCTATTCTGTTAAAAGTACCTAAATAGCTTACATGACAACTGTACTATTTTTACAGATTTCTTCTCCAACATCGTACATAGTACTGTAAGAAACTTCTTTGTATCTTAGCAACAAAATGTTTTGGGACACAAAAAGGCAGTCAAGATGACTTAATTAATTATAACTTAAAGCAGGTTTTCAAAATGTCCTCCATCTTCATAAATACATGCGTGCTCACATAAATACATCTTCTACACAATACACAGTAGTTGCGTTAGTGATTTTTTAACAGAATTAAGTACGTTTTTTTGTATAAAATAAAATATTTATGAAATTGCAACAGCTTTTTAACATTCCATTGTAAAACATATTGCACTTTAAGTTAAATTTTATTGTTTGCAAATTGAAAATAAGCCTCTTTAATATTTATTGAAATAAGAGTTTCTGAAACTTTCAGCGCTCCTAGCGGCTAAACGGTTAAGTTTATCAAAAAAAAACACCAAGAATAAAAAAGTCTTAAAATTGCATATAAAATCCGAATCCATCATAAAAAATAGGGGTTTTCATAAGAAATTCGAAAGTTGGCCGCCATATTGGAAAATGGCGGCATATTTTTGAAATTTCAAATTCATATTTTTAATGGCCACTAAAAAGTAGGTGAAGTCCCCCATTTAAAGTTTCCTGTAAATCTTGTCGCTTCTGATATACCAATGGTGGCACACTTAAAATAGTCACCCTGTATAGTTTTACATCCTAGCATGTTCCAGAATGTTATAGAATCTTCCAGAAGGTTCGAGAATTTTCTAGAATTAAAAAAAAAAAAATGTTTCCAACGGTTCCTGAATCGGAACTTTTTATAACGTACTAAAAACCAACCAGGATCGGACTATGAAGCTAGAGACCTTACACTCGGAACATATTACTCTTTTGTTATATACAGGAGAGGAAAAACACTTGAATTTTGATTATTTTCGTCTAAGGTGTAAAATATTGTTCGTAGAAAATAGTGTAGGTAAAATATACTCATAGATGTGAAATACACCTCAGACAAACTGACGGAAATCGTGGTTTTTGTGCTTACTGGTGCTGAGTGGTGCATAGCTGACTAGTTTATGTAACTAGTTTATATGGACGAAACTCGCTCTAGTTTTTAGGCCTGGGAATTTACCCGACATTTCTTTCATCCTGTTTTACATGGAAAGTATTCCTACTTCAGTAGTAACGCAGTCGGTATAGGTTTTAACTACCAGTAATTTGCAATACGGCTGATTTTCTTTTTTTTTTTTAAGTACATTAAAGTATGTAGATTAACATTAAAAAAGTTTACCAGTCTATCGATTTCCCAAAGTCGAAAAAAAATCGATTATCATTTTTTTTTCGATTATCCTTAATATTTCGAGCTATGATGAAGATAGAGAAAAATAAAAAATACCACCGTGTAGGGGAGGTATTTTTCAATAAAAAGGTCATATGTTTTTATTTCCTCCGAGCAATGGTTTGTCTGGAAAAAATTCGATAATGCAGGTATGTATTTTGCAGCAGGGGAAATCACTAAAAGGGGACATCTTATTCATATATGAAGCGTTGGGTCACTCTAAATTGGCCGAATTTTAATATATCGAATTGAAACTTGACATAGGAGTTAAAATAAATATTTTAAACATTTATGCTGAGTCTCATTTTGTTATCGTGAAAATGACCCGATCTAGAGCCACTTGACTCATCAATGGGTTTCTCGATTTTAGGAGTACCGGACCCACGAACTAAATTTAATCGCCTCCAGTTTAGAGAATTTTCAAAATATCAACCTGAAAGTTTTTTTACAAGTTAAATATATATATTCAAACAAGTTCAAGGAGTATAAACCTTTTTCATTATTTACTTTTAAAAGCAGAAGTAAATTAAAAAAGTATAATTTTAGACCTTTTTAGATTTTTTATCAAAACGCTTGAGTTGATCAGCTGCAGATTAGTCATTTTTGAAAATATAGTTTTCAAAATAAGTATAGCAAAAAACAATTGTATTTGTAACTTCTGTACCAATTTTTAAATCGATATGTTCAAAAATGTCGAAAATGGAGTCGTTGAATCCAAAAGTGTTATAGTTAAAACGAGATAGGTAAAACAGAAGACTATTTTCAAGCGCCTCGTTTTTAAAAATAACAAGAAAAAAATCGTTCATACTTACTAAGAATATTTATACTGGTGTACCCAACTTGTAAAACAAATTTGGTGTTGATATTCCAAAAATTGACGAAACTGGAATAGATTGAAATTAGTTCGTGGGTCCGGTACTCCTAAAATCGATAATCGAAATCGACTCCTAGATCGGGTCATTTTCAAAATAACAAGCTGAGACTCAGCATACATGTTTAAAATATATATTTTAACTCCTACGTCAAGTTTCAATTCGATATATTCAAATTTGGCCAATTTAGAATGAGCCAACGCTTTATATATGAATAAGATGTCCCCTTTTAGTGATTTCCCCTGCTGCAAAATACATACCTGCATTTTCGAATTTTTTCCAGACAAACCATTGCTCGGACGAAATAAATACATATGACCTTTTTTGTTGAAAAATACCTCCCCTACACGGTGGTATGTTTTATTTTTCTCTATCTTCATCCCAGCTCGAAATATTAAGGATAATCGAAAAAAAAATGATAATCGATTTTGTTTTTCGACTATGGTAAATCGATAGACTGGTAAACTTTTTTTTATGTTAATCTACATACTTGAATGTACTTATAAAAAAAATCAGGCGTATTGTAAATTACTGGAACTTTTGGTCTAAAATTACCTCTACCGACTGGCCTATAGTAGTTAATTCCATTTACTATGCGCAATGTTTGCTCCGGCGCTTAACACACCCTTAATTTGCGAACATTAGACTAACAAAGTACGAAGTGGAATATAAAAAAATCTACGTCAGTAGCTTGGTTCGAACCTATAACTTCCCTTACGAATTTAGGATTAATAGAGACAGCAAATACGCTCCCCCAAATGACTTAATAGCGCAAAATATGGTGAAAAGAGTAATTTTGAAATATCACGTCTCTCTTTATCTATGTTGCTAACGTAAAGTTTTATCCTCACACACGCGCCGTATAGAGCAAACAAGGAAGGCTTTTCCACGGCTGAATACCTCGCTCTAACAATACGGTTATGATAACGACCTTTTTACAGGCAAAGTCTAATATTAATCTTATTTTAGTGGGGCGTAGTGTCGATTCCCGACATTGATTCTAGCCTGGTTATCGACGTCCATTTAAGATGATGGCCAATTTCACGGTTCGCCGATTCCTGTATCTCCCTCGTGAAACTAGAATGGACTTTTCCTTCTTTCTTGTTTGGAGTTGCGGCCATTACTAGGATTTCAATTTATTATACTCGATTGCCTTCCTGTGCGACTCTTTACAATCTCATCTCTAATTGTATCGGTAACTTGGTCTGTAAAGTAGTTTCAAATGCTTTCGAGGTTTTAGGTAACAATAACAAGTCGTTGCTACGAAGGTATGGGTTTACTCTGTAGGCTATAACATTTACAAACAACCAAGTAGTTTAAACAAACCGTGTAAACATTAAAATTATGTTACTATATACGATGTTAAAGAGAATACAACAAATACATACAAAGGGAACAAAGTCATTTTTATTTGTTAAAATAAGAACGTATGTTTTATGTTTAAAATTTGACGAGTATAACTGTTTAAATACACTATTTGTAGGCGTTTGTAATGTATGGCTTCTTTATTGAGGGTATATGTAAGTGTATGTATATACCAGGTGTCTTGAAAGTCCCACCCCCTCCTATTATTTTTTTTTATCAATGGAAATAAACAGATTTGCTTTTGGGATTGTTAACATGAACACAAGGATTGATCACTCAAACACTCATATTGAGTGACTTTATTTTAAAATAAATTTGTTCTTTTACTTAACTCAATATCAAAGCATCCAATTTTTGTTCTTATTCAGTAATGCAAATATAAATAATTCGGCCACGCAGCTGAGCCGCTGACGTGAGTTGAGCAAATTTCCAAAATTAAGTTTATATGCCTATGTTTTAGGGTTTAAACCAACAATTTGGGAAATAGGTCTACTCACGAAGGCGTTAAACAGCTGTCTGTGTGTACGCAATATATTAGTAGAATTTGTTTCCTCCTAGTGGCCTCGCGAGTTTGCATCACTTGGCTTTGAACTGGGTACTTTTATGGTATTTTACGTTTTTGTCGATTTTGGGTGAACCAAGCGAGCTATAAGGTCGCGTAAAAAAACAAAATGCGCAGAATAACATCCTACGTTTATATTGTTAGAAAAAACTCTAAAAAATTTTCATTCTCGTAGTAAAAATCTCAAAAAATAGTTACTTTCGGTCAAAAAACGTACTTCCGGTTGTTGGATTTTTTTGGCTAACGAACTCGTCCGAGCCACATAGACAACCAACACGTGTACCAAATTTGGACCAAATCGGACGTAAAATGCGGCCGCTAGAGTGCGAACACATATATACACATATATAAATATATATATGAATTTTTTTGACACCCCAAAACGTGTTCTGGGGACCATGATCCGTGCTCATTTGCTACTCCCGACCTTGGGTCTCACCATAAGGGCCACTGCAATAGCTCATTTTTCCTATGGAAATTCGCTAATAACAAGTGTATCATCTTTAACATTTTTATGTTATTTAAATGGGGAACAGTTATAACTTTAATTGGCCATTATGTTGGATAGAGTCAACATACAGACCTCCGGTTTGCGCCAATCTTCTTCTATTATCAATACCTTTAAAATGAGGTGTCACTCAATAGGGGTTCTCATTTAAAATTTTCGACTTACCCCCAAAATACCCCATTTTTGTTCTTGTCAACAATCCCCAAAGCATATCTGTTTATTTCCATTAATCAATAGGGGAGAGGGGGCTTAAAATAAGGGGGGGGCTTTTAAGACACCTGGTATAGTGAACACCAAATGTTTTACAAATATTTCATCGGTAACTGTTTATAAAAGTAGAGTTTTTATAAACATATGAGTAAAACGCACCCTACGCTTTTTTAAAATAAAATTAATTATTTTATTAATTACTACATTTTTATTTTTAACTTATTACACATTATTGAATTATAATGAGTTACTGAACTTTGTATCGATGTAGAACAAATTCTTCATACACTTATACATTATTTTTTACTTTTTACTTCGGTTTGATATTAAATCGTGTGTTTTTAGTTTTTTTTAATTATAATTTATTTTCTTATTTTTTAGTCTCAAAACGGATTAAAAAGTAATTGCAATCAGTGATTTGATTTTTTGTATAACGTATTATCGTATGTGTGACAATAGATAAGAAGGTGGGGGGTATGTAAATTAGTGTTTTGTCATCGGTCCTTGACATGTGTGCAAGTTTTAAAGGTAATCGGACGTCTTTAAGTTGCTGAAAATTACTTTGAAAGATACCGTTACACACAGGTCAAGCTAATATAACGCGTGCAATATAGGTAATCCTGGTGAAATTATTCAGTTTACTATATATTGTTAAAGTTTATTGGAAAGATTACTTTAACTTAACACCACTACCTATCGCTATGTACATATAAAGCTCGGAAAATGTATTTTCTCTTTACCGAAGCTGATGTAATGGACTTTGATTTTATTGACGCTTATAATATTGGATTTTCTCGTGTTTACTTTCAATCTAGAACCTTTTCTTCGATACATCTTTAAAACATCTTTGTTGGGGAATTTCTATAGATGAGCTATTGCACAGTGACTCCTATGTTGAGACGTAAGGTCGTGAGTATTAAATGAGCACCGATCATGGTCCTCAGAGTAAGTTTTCGTGTTTTGTTAAAAACTTTATATACTGTACAAGTAAGCAGCTCTTCATCGCCTTCGTAAGTAGACAAATTTCCCAGAAAGTTGGTGGAAACCCTAATACATATACATTTTCGGAAATTCGGTCAACTCACGTCAGCTGTTTAGGTGTGTGATCGAATTATTTTTTATTTAGTTTAGGAGCAGTGGTGCATGCTACCAGGTGATAATACAATTATTACGGATGTTTGTCTATACAAAAATAAATAAAAAATTTCGATTATATTGCACTAAACCATCGACACTATTAAAAAGAATTTAACGAAGGTTCGGGATAGAATTCCATAAAAGCTGAGAGCAACGGGTTCGCGCTGCGGCTCGTTAGCTGCTAGGGGCTTGCCTTTGAAGTTACAAGACACGTAAATAAGGGAAATGATAACCTAATTCTTTGTAGACGCTTGTATAATACCCCGCAAGTTTAACCCTAATGCATATTGTAATACTGGAGGAATTGGTTGCACTTTGGATTTTCTTAGCAAGCAAAAACAAAATTACCTTTTTTCGGATTTTATAGGAACCGCGTAGAAGAAAACCACAGTAAAAACGAACTTAAAACATCCTGATGAATTATTAACTAATATCCACTAAGGTTACGATCAGCTGATAACTCGGAATACTATGTAGCGTCGGCGCAATGGCAATTTTAATAAATCGACCACGCAGCTGAACCGCTGACGTGAGTTGAGCAAATTTCCAAAATTAAGTTTATATGCCTATGTTTTAGGATTTCAACCAACAATTTGGGAAATAGGTCTACTCACGAAGGCGTTGAACAGCTGTCTGTGTACGCAATATATTAGTAGAATTTGTTTCCTCCTAGTGGCCTCGCGAGTTTGCATCACTTGGCTTTGAACTGGGTACTTTTACGGTATTTTACGTTTTTGTCGATTTTGGGGGAACCAAACGAGCTATAAGGTCGCGTAAAAAAACAAAATGCGCAGAATAACATCCTACATTTATATTGTTAGAAAAAACTCTAAAAAAAATTTCATTCTCGTAGTAAACATCTCATAAAATAGTTACTTCTGGTCAAAAAACGTACTTCCGGTTGTTGGATTTTTTGGCTAATGAACTCGTCCGAGCCACATAGACAACCAACACGTGTACCAAATTTGGACCAAATTGGACTTAAAA
>JAGFPH010009408.1:36358-47259 GCA_018207615.1 Philaenus spumarius | reverse complement strand
GCAACTGTGAGTCTGTTTTGATATTAAATGCAATGGTTTGAAAGGACTATAAGTAAGTGTGGGTTCCTCTTTCTGTTTATGGTTATACCGATCATGGACTGAACTTGAACGGTCGAAATTCGATCGTCTGTAATGTTTTTGTAAAAGTCTTTTATGGGAGATACAATTTTACACTCTTTCTGTGTAAGCCGGTGTTGCAGTAATATGTTTACATTTAAAATTACCCATCTGGATGAAAATTTTACTTGAGGTCTTTTTTCAAAACCAATATTCTAAAGTGTGTAATAAGTATATTTTTGTCCTTCTTACACTTGCTTTCAATAATCAGTTAAATTATTTTTAATTTTTCCAGTTTTAAATTATTGTTGGTACACTAGGCCTACACGCCAAAACATACATATTTTCGTAGTTTAAATGTAAATTCTTTTATTAGGTTTCAGGTTTGGCCTGTTGGGCCTTGAGGAAGGCAAGCAGCAAAAAGTAATTTTGAAATCCGAGACGCAAGTTGTATCCTTGGGGTTCGCGAGGGAGTAATAATAATACCGTAACTGTTCAGCAGTCATCGAAAATTAATCGTTTCATTCTTCAGCTGTTTATTTTATTATCATTTACCTAGTTTGGGCAAGTAACAAATTAATTTGTTATAAATGAAACCTTAAAATAATATCACACTGATTTCTTGTGAAATTTTAAGGCCAAAAATCCTACTTTGAATTTTTATGGGTTTTATTATATCAAAAGAAGCAGTGTGGCGAGTAGAATTAATGAGTACTAAAATGTTTCAAAAATATTCATTGAGTCCGGAGTAATGGGCATTAGAGTCCAAATGTATCTCAATGTAAGCCTTTTTTCAAACCCTAATAACTCCTTCAATATAAAGTAGTGTTAAAACCCCCTGAGGATGATGACCATGTCATCGAAATGACATAAGTGTAACGTATTATACATAACTTTACAATTTAGCTGTTTAGTTATTGTTTTTGTTCCTTGTTTTGTGGTTCGGGGTTTTTATTTAAATCAGTGTGATTTTGTCGCCACAGTGCTCTTTTATTTGTTTAATTAAAATAATATGTACAGTAAAAATGTTCCGATTAAAAATCTTTTTTTATATTTCAGATAACATTTTTTATTCAAATTTGGTAAATGATAAACTTATTATATTTCCAGTTTACCACTACTTCTCAGTCTCCATTTAAATTTCATTTTAAATGTACGTGTAAATGATTCGCAGGAACAATACACGTTTAAAACGAAAGGGTGTTAAAATTAAATTTTGATGCACATATTTGTGGACTTTAATAGCTTTGTAAAAAAAACTATCTTATATTATCTGCACAGAAGTAGTTTAACAACAAACTTTTCTCTGAGAAAATGTAAATACTCTGTTTTAGTTCCTGTGATAGTTGGTTTACAAGAGACAATTATTAAAGCCATTATGATGCTAAACTACTTCTTTACAGCCAAACCGCGAATTCTTTTAATACATTTAAGTAGATTAAAGTGAATAACCAAAGTAGAAATGGCTACTTAACTAAACTAAGTGAATTATTTCCATTTTTTCAGGAATGTGCGAGCTATTTCTATTTAAGTCGTGTGTAACTACTCAATTTCATTTTAAAGAATAATTACGTCCTTCAAAAACGAACAATTTTAGTGGATGACCCGATACAAAAAGATTATTATATTTGTATTAAATTAATGGTTAGGCCGACGGTTTTATCGAAATATTGTTAAGAACTAATTGCAAGTTTGTTTTTTTTACACGATCTTATAGCTCGTTTGGTTTTCCCAAAATCGATCAAAACGTAAAATACCATAAAAGTACCTGGTTCAAACCACTATTGGGATTTTATCGTTGGTCAGTTTCTGTTACGAGGCTGACAGCCGGGATGCAAACCACTGCGAGCGAAGCGAAACAATAAAAAATCCGAGGCCACAAGGTCGAGGTGCTCATTCACAAAGCGAGTTTTCCCCTGTGAGCGGAACGAAGAAGCGCTAAGCCGGGGTTGCAAACAAATTCAAATAATATGTTTCCTACACTAAGGCAGCTATTCAACGTCTTCGTGAGTAGACCAATTTCCCAAATAGTTTGTTGAAACCATAAAATCATATAAACTTCATTCGCTCAACTCACGTTAGCGGTTTAGCAGCGTGGTCGAATTATTTTAGATTGTATCATATACGTTTGTTTTTTGTTGTATTGCTAGTGATAACTCCAAAAGGTATTCATATGTGTATTGAAAATGTCATAAATCACTGGTGATTTATTGTAGATGTGGTAACTATTGGTATCATAAATTCCATTATCAGTGTTGGTATCAGGGCAATAGTCTGAATAAAATAAACAAGAGCACACCACACTAAAATACCTATAGCAATAATAACTATATGTACTAAGAGGTATGTGTGGATGTAAAGGGTAACTGGTCAGAGAATTTTTCCTGTCCTGTCTTAAACGTTCTAGTTTATTCATAAATGTAAATTCAATAATGCTACGAAAAGTGGACGCAGTTTTGTAAATACTTTTTTTTCAACTAAATAATGTTTAAAACACACATAATTTATTTTTGCTTAATTAACTAGACCACTAAGTCTAAAATCAATCTTTTCCCTCCAACCTATTGAAAAAAAAGAACATTTTAATCACCTCATAAAAGTCGTAATTAGTTCTAAATGTTTATGAATCATTTTACCAATCACACTTCTCATAGGTTACTAACGGCATGATTTTACTCCAATATAAAAAGTACTCCGTGCTTTAAAAAATGTAACATAAAGGCTTATAAATAACAAAATTAACGGTCAGGTTCTATTTAGAATATGTGAGAATATCAAGCATTGCAAATTATGTATTCAAATATGTATAGAAATAATTAAATTTTATCAATATTCGCAGTTACATGTTGACACATTTTTATTATTTTATGTTAAAAAAATATACAATCTCATTGTGCATACGATTGTAGCATTTTTTTGTTTTGTTTTGAAGAAAAATACTCGTATAATATTGCTACTGAATCTCCGCTAACGTGGTAAAATGACATTGGTAAGTTAATGGAGTGAATATTAGCCTACTATTTGAAAGTATCAGAAATGTTTACCTTTTTCACAATTCCCATTAAAATAAAGTCATATCTTACATTATATATATTATGCTATGCAGTATTACCAAAAAATGTACACCACTGAGCAACCACCGGTTCAATATAAACTTAAAAATAAATACATAAAATCTTTAAAAAATCGGAACATAGAATACTCTAATCTATTGGCCTACTTAGATTAATGTTGGAAGATAAAATAATAATAATACTACAAAAATGCTCTAATCAAAATAAAATAACATTACTGTAATTAAAAATAATACTTGGTATTGTGGCCGTTTTCAAAAATAATAACATCACAGAAAAGTAACTATGTATTTCAGCCTGTCCTAAAATATAGACTTCTCGAACTCTTGCACATTACATTGTGAACAGTTATGTTTTTAATTCTTTTGTACATTTTGATAATGAACTTGCCTAACTAATATGAAAAGGTGTATTAATAAACTTTACTGATCTGTAGGAATAGAAAAGTTTAAACGCTTTAGAAATGTTTCTGAAGAGTTACTATTCATGGAATAGACAATACGGAAAACTTGCAGGACTATTATATTTAATTTGTTTTTTTATAACATTTGTCGTATAAAAATCGTACAATGAACTCAAAATAATTTTAAAATATATTACTAGTATCCAAGTATTTTATACGATTTACCACTTAAGTATCCTAAAGTTGTCAGTTTTAATGTGACTTACTGCATCTCCAATCAAAGACAACAATACAGCCGCTAGTGTCACGAGTTTAAAACATGACCTCCTTCATAATAGACATCTGTGATAGATAAGACAATAATTTATGTGTGCTTAAGTTTTGTTTGTTTTTCAAATATCATCGATCATCGGAAACCCATCTATATTTGTACATGACGTTACTCACTAGCCTACTGTACCGAGAATATAATATATAGAGTAGCTGGAAGGGAAATGGATGGATAACAGCGTATCATTTTGTTGATATGTGATATATTATTTGTACCATATCTTCGTGTGTCCTTTTATCGTTCACTGTCCAGGATATGGTATACTGTGTTATTTACAGCAGTAGTTCTGTTACAAAATAAACAACATTCATATTTGTAGAGTTTAATATTGATGTGACTATTTTTATGTATATATTTTCCGGTATACATCCATAATATGTATGGGTTGTTAGGGTTCTGTACCTTAAAAGGAAAAACGGAACCTGTGTAGGATACGTCGTTTGTCTGTCTCTCGGCCAATAACAGTTAAAAGCATCACAATCCAATTTGATATATAGGCTATGTAACTATGTAAGTTATAAATCATGCTAACCCACATATTTTCTTATAAATAGAACTCAAAAAATATTTTAGCCTACTACTAATTATAAGGAACTGAAGTTTGGTAAATATTTGTTTCATGCTACTGTAGTTTTAAAGAGCTTTATTTTTTGAAATGGATGTCAAAACTATTTTGTAAATATTTTTTAATTTGTAGTTTGTGACTGCAGAATTTCCAGTTTAATAATTAAAATAAATTTGTTTAGTAAACCATGTACATTTTCGTCAAAGTAACTATTTTTACACTATTGTAATTACAGTAATTTATTCAATGTTTTTTTGCATATAGATTTTTCCTGAAGAAAGGTTTTACACCCCGTATATTAGGGGAAAAACAGAACATTTATTGGATTACTCGTGTGTCATTGTCAAGTCAGTTACATTTTCTCAAGAACAGATACAAGTATCACAATGAAATTTGGAATTTTTATAAAGCATGATAATTAGGGAGAACTTGAAAATATTGTGCGGTATTAATGTTTTTATGCGTCATTAATTATTAATTTAAATTTGGTAAAATTTCGTAAATTGTTTTAGTTTATTAATTCAATTAGTTAAAATGATTTCTGATAACTTAGTAATCGTTTTCACTATCTCAACTAATATTACTATGAGTAACAGTTATATCCACTGACCTCTATTTCTTCTCAACAAAAATTTTTGAACAGACAATATCTCTTCTCATGGATAATATTTTACGATAACTACTGTACTGGAAGTAAAAACTTTGTGGCAGTTACTTTTGTGTTTTAAAGGAATATTATAGTTAGTGTTAGTAATTAATTGCGATATTTAACAAAAATACAGATAAAAGAGTGGAAGGTAATTATTTAAAATTTCTACGATTAAAAAACAATTTTACTCTTAGACTAATTTGATTATCAATTTTCTACAAAATATATCTTATTTGGTTGTTTTGAGGATTTCGAACCTTGAAATGAAATAGGATCACTCGTTATCTGTGGCTAAACTTCTGTAAGGTATTATGCTCAGAAACTGGGTTAAAAATAAAACGAACTGAGCCATACATTAGACTGTTGGTCAAGTCTGCCCGAGCAGTGTAGTTGGGATTATTGTGTTGTATTACATTTCGTTGCAATATATCTCCATTCTATTCTCTTTAGGTTAGGAAATGCGGTTGCGGGCAGTCATTAGACGAAACTATGGTTAGGGTTGAGATTGGGATTGGGTCAGGTTTTTGGCTATCTCGGATTTGCATCTGTACAGCTTTAGCCGGTCTTTTCAATACCTCTATTAACATCGAATCAACTCTAGATCCGTTCGCTATGATTCTAATTACCTATACTCCATCAACATTTACATTTGAAAAGCGTTAATTTAGCGCAGTTATTCAATCTATCAGAACCATAAATGCTTTCAGACAATTGTTAATTTGGGAAGTTTAGGATTAATTTTGACAAATTGGCAAGTTTAGATTGACAGAATTTCTCAAATACTGGTATAGTCGGTTTATAGGGTCACTCGTTTTTGTATATGTGTGTCTATCACAATCAGAAAAGATACAGATATTATAATGAAATTGGACATACACCAGCATAATATTCCTATATACAGAACTTAAAACTTAAATGTATATGATATTGTCGTTTGGGATGTCGTTTGAAATTTCATTATTTAACGATATCAAAACCATTTTAGGAGGACTATTTTAAAATGTGTTATACACTTTTAAAAATATTCTTGAAAGCCCGTAAATGCCGAAAGAATGGCAGCTTAGAAAGCTGTGGTGTTTTAACGGTTCTAAAATTGAAAAAGTACACCGTCGCTTTGTTTGAGATCTGTCGCCTGGTGGGACGAAACCTCGAAAACCGCTTAAAGATAAATTTCTTGGACTTTTTACTCTCACCAAACTAGTTGGCATGTACTAATCAACATTTTAGATGATCAAAACCTAAGTTTCAGACGATGGGGACAAAAGTTAATGCTGCAGTAGTACTAGTATCTTTGTAAAAAAAAGTCAGAAAACGTTGAAAGCGATAACCAAAAATGAATCCACAAAACAAATGTACTTTTTTTGTGCATTTGATTTTTAGGATGTACAAGTTGTTTTTTGTGTTAAATATTAGTATTATAAGTTAGAAAAATTGTTCCAAGTAGGTAAAACCACATTCTAATTTGTTGCGTGCCAAGAATGCATTTTTCAGGAAATTAATTTCTGTTCAAACCATTGCACCTTTTTTGACCTCTTATTGAAAACTACGATTGAAGAAATTGCATAATATGCTCTTTAGAGCAATTTGAGAGCTTCAAGAAAGAAACCAATTTCATATGCCGTAAAACATTTGTTCTAAGGTACTCCCACAGAAGTGAATAACAACTTGAACCATGGAGAGCTGCTCTCGCACTATATTTTGATGTAGGGCTAATCGAAGTCAGTATGGAAGGATTCGTTCGGTACTAAAGAAGAAACAAAGTTATGTATTTCCCACCTATCGCACTCCATTATTTACTTAGTGAAAATTTTTGTTTATGATTATTTTGATCTGGCCGGCTGTCTACGAATCAAACCCATTTGGAAGACGAGGAATCTATCTGAAAATCTTAGAAAGTTATTAATTTTTAAGCGCTTTTGGGCTGGTTTGCTTCACTGTACGTAGCTGCTTCTTTTTACTGGTCTCCGCCAACAATGTATAATTTATTATCACCACGGTTGTTGCTATTGGTTATGTATTATCTGGTAAAACCCTTGGTTAGCCAAATTCGCACTTCTCCGGTTCATTGTCTTTATTTCGAGCAAACAAGATTTTTAATTTATGTATTTTAATAGGCTACATTATAACAATATTTAAATATGATTAATTTGAGAGAATATGCCAATGAGAAGGTATTCTTGTTTTAAAACGGCATATTTATTAGTTTCTCGTGTACACATGATAAAATTTGAACCTGTAAGCGGTAGATAAATATGAGCAGAGAGATTGGACAAGGCACATTCATTAAAGTACAAAATGCTCAATGTTTACGTTACCAAATGGGTAAATATCCACCAGAAAACAAAATAAAGGTTAATATTAATTTAAAAAAATGCAAATTAAATTAACTATTTGCAACATATTTGTAAAACATTTGTAACAAATTTATTTCAAGTGAGTCAAAACTAGGTCTTTTTGAAAAATTGCAACGATGACAACGTTTAAATCTTATAAATAACTTTTATTGGCAGATTGTGATTCATTACCACAAAGGCATAATGCGTTGTATACACATAAGTTACGCATACTGTTAAATCGTCTTTGGTTTGAGTAATTCAGTAACACAATTTAATATTTGGAACATTGATCCTTCAGATTTTAGCAAATATGTTTAGTGTGTGTTTTCAATGGTTTACTCTAGATTTTTAGCTTGTTTTAATGAGAATTAAATTTTACTATTCAAATAATTTGTATATCTTATATTTTTTAATAAACTTGAAAACTTTGGAATAAGGGGTCTTCCATTAAGATGGATCAAGTCGTATATAACAGGTAGAACACAACAGGTTATGATCTCTGGAGTGTTTTAAAATCAATTACAGCTCAGGTACGGAGCCCCCAGGGATCTATACTTGGCCCTATTTTGTTCTTATTATATATCAATGACTTGTCAAATTACTTCAAGGTTGAAAATGTGGTCCAATATACCGACAATACAACTCTTACTTTCCGTGCCAAGTTGGCAAATGAGTTCGAAATTAGATGCTTTGCACATAATAAAATGTGCATATTATGGTGTAATTTTCCCCTCCTAAGTTACGGAATATTACTGTGGGGAAATTCAGGTAAATGCAAAGATTGTTTGTTTTGCAAAAGAAAGCGGTTCGCTTAATTGCAAACTCAGCCATTGGCCAATCATGTAGGGAAGCGTTTAAAGTTGAGAAGATCTTAACACTTCCTAGCTTATATATAATGGAAGTTATATTGTTCTGTCGGTTTAAGAGCTTCATAGCTTACAACAGCGATTTTCA
Source organism: Philaenus spumarius (assembly GCA_018207615.1). Lineage (NCBI taxonomy): Eukaryota > Metazoa > Arthropoda > Insecta > Hemiptera > Aphrophoridae > Philaenus > Philaenus spumarius. Next base: position 38,890 of record JAGFPH010009408.1, on the reverse strand, counting down.
CACATATTCCTCCAGAAAACGTGATGATCTAAGATTAACTAAACACAGATTAAATCTTCACAAAATATTACATGCTCAAGCTGTAATAGCACTTTTCAACAGACTCCCAGAGTCTCTTAAAAGAGTTGATGATTACTATAATTTCAAGAAGAAATTAAAACGGTTGATGCTGGCAGGTGGGTGAAGAAATTAACAACTCGCTGGGTGAATTTTTGAGCATGGACGAGGGCTGTGTGTCTTTTCCAAGCAGTTTTTGAAACCCCACATAGTTCGTAAAATTTTTTGTAATTATCTGTTTGTAAGGATATAAGTATTGTTACAATTGTGATTACTATGCTAAATTTATTGTTGTATCTGTTTACTCATTATTTTTTTAAATTGTTTCTTTATCATGATGTAAAAATTTTTATGTACTCTGTTTGGTTAAAGCAAAGTAAATAAATACATGTAATGAAATTATTATAAAATACGGATCGTCTACGGGGTGGACGCTGGCACTTTATGCACTTTTTTAAATCTATCTACTACTATGTAGACGCTGTGGTACTCAAAGGGTTAATTATTGTATATTTTCTCTACTTTTTTGAACTGATTGTTGTTTAATTGTATTTTAAGTGTATTTTTCTGATGGATTGTATTTTTGTGATGGATTGTATTATATGACCTGTTTGATACAAATAATATTTGTCAAGAAACCAATGTTGAATAAATGATGGTCTGGATTCAAATCATAATACAGTTTCGATTACCCTACAAGTATTGAAATAAATACATTACAACAATTTGATTACATTGCTGTAAACCTTTATGAACGTTAACCCCAACGAGTTTTTTAACTTCCCGCTAAAAGAAAATTGAAAATTTTCTAAAATCGGGAAGTTATTGGTTTCACCCCGTTTTTCGAAAATCGAGTATTCATCAGATCTCGACGTTTTGAGGTCCTAGGAATCTTCCCTGACCACTCCCGAGAGGGTGTCACCCTGTCTGTATGAATGTGTGTGTGTGTATGTAAGTATGTGACCCGCTTATAACTTTTGAACGGCTTAACCGATTGGATCCTGCCAAACGGCGTTCTAAAGAGTTCCATCAAACTTAGATTTCCTGAAAATTTCAACTAATTCGGACCGGTAGGTTCTGAGAAATTTCGAAAAAACTAAGAAATAAAAGTTTTTCAAATCAGGTTTTTTTGGAATAACTTTTAAACGGCTTTACCGATCAATTCCAAAATCTAATCAGCTTTTAACCTTGAAAAGCGACGTCGATCGCTACCAGTCCGGTCAAAATCGGTTAATTCGTTCGTGAGATATCGTGAACGAAAGAAAATAAAAAAAGCGTTTTTCCTCAATTTCTCCGAAATTTTTCATCAGAAAAATTTGTGTTGTCGATTCTTTCAATGGACTCGAAAAACTGCATCGATTGCCGCAAATCGCATAAAAATCGGTTGATTCATTCGCGAGATATCGTGAACGAAAGAAAATAAAAAAAGTGTTTTTCCTCAATTTTTCCGAAACTTTTCATCTGAAAAATTTGTGTTGTTGATTCTTTTAATGGACTTAAAAAACTGCATCGATTGCCGCAAATCGCATAAAAATCGGTTGATTCATTCAAAAGTTATGGCAGTTCAAAATTTCCAAAAATAGTGTTTGTTGTAATTAAACTTACTGTAGTTACATCCGGGAAGTTACATGGATGGCCTTTAGGGTCAACCTTTTTCCAAATTTTTTTTAGTAGTCAGTTCTCAAGACTGTATCGTAGTCTGTTAAACAAATTACGCAATCGTTTAGACTCGAGCAAACCATGCGGAGGCCACAAAAAAAACATGAATTTCTACTTTCGCTGGTGGCGACAGACAAGATATTTGATATGGCCTGTCAAAAGTATATTTGGGGGTCTTATGGAATTTCATCACTGACGAATTCAGCGATCAGTGAACGTAAGTCATTTGAAGATTGTTAGTGCTGATAAATTGACACCTATAATATTATCTAGTAACACTTTATGTACACCTGGCTGTCATATCCTAGTCATGTGTTGGGGAGAATGGAGTGTTAATGTTGGCCATACTAGTTTCTTTGTGTTTTTAATTGTTTTAAGTCACATAGCCTACTCTATAAGATCTTGAAATATATAAAATTTAGAAAACCCGAAAATATTATGGTAGGCCAAATTTCAAGCAAGGGTTTCGTCTCCACGCAAAATATTAGGAACACCAAGAAATTGACTTGAGTTTTCGTATATTTCTTCCTTTCGGAGTTTCCAGTTTGCAGTTGTAAATGAAATGTAGGCTTATTGATATCATTAGAACTATTGGCGTATTTTCGCTAGATACACATTTCAAGGTGGCCATACATTTATTAAACGGGATAATGGATAGTGCTATTTAACAACAGTAATATATAATATAGCGTATGTTTTAACTATCATTTCTTACGTTGTTTGTTAGAAAATCCTGATAGTAAATTAATGTTTTGTTGACAACAATAAAATTTGTTAAATTTGTGTGACACAAGTGTGCGTATGTTTTGAAAATGT
>JAGFPH010009408.1:0-19152 GCA_018207615.1 Philaenus spumarius | reverse complement strand
GGGGGCGTGATCTCACATCAGTGTTCAAAGGGGACGCATAGAGCCCGATAGGTTCTGAATACCTGGTCTAACGTACGGCTCTGTTCGTTAGAAATCGTTTTATTTTTAACCCAGTATCTTAGCATACATTACATTACAGAAGTGTGTTTAGCCACATACAAGGGCTAAATGTTTTCATTTTTAGGTTCGAAACTCTAAAAACGAATAAAAACCTTTATTTTTTGAAAATTGTTTGCTGATCAAATTAATTCAAAAGAAAAAATGTAAACAACATTCGTTGACATTTTAAATAATTCTTATTACTTACAATAATTGTATATTTGTATATTGTATATTAATCTTCGACTAACTGAAATATTCCGTTAAAACACAAAAGTCGCTGCTATAAAGTTTTCAACTTCCACTATAGTTAACGTAAAATATTATCCAAAAGAAGAGCTTATCTGTTAAAAAGATTTAAAAAAAATGTGAAGTAGAAATAGAGATCAGTGAATATAACTCGTACTTAGAACTAGGAAAAAGGGAACCGTGTGTAGTAATGCACAATGACATGTTAATTGTTATTTACGACTGTCATATTATAAAACATTGTTATATTTGGTGTGTGCATTATATTGCTTAGAGATTGTAATGTAATGTGAATAACATTGAACGATTACTTGACATTTTTGATCACGCTTAACTTTGTCCTTGAGCCGTAAAACGCTGATGCGATATATGTAGAATCCATGACAGTGACACTGACGAATACCTCGACGTTATCTTTCGTCTGCTACATTTCCCCGTATACACATAACGTTTATCATAGATCCAATCCGTTCGCACGGCTAAATATATCAAGCCATTTAGCTTGTCCGTTGTGCTTGAACTTACATTCAGTATGATTTATTATATATTTGAATATAGATTAACAGTAAGTTGTTGGTTATTGATTTTACAATCACTGCATAACCGGTATGTTGTATCGCACAACTATACTTAACACAAACTTCAAGTAAACTTCTCACTTACCTGTAAGGATAACGCTTAACCTGAGATTGTTAAGTTATACTGCACTTTGTACACGTGGCAAACTGTGCACTAAATTTCATCAAAACGTAATGGCATATCCAGAATCCAGGTAAACGACGTTGGATGTTATTTGCTGTGCAGGCACTGGATTTAGAGCCAGTAAATTGATACAAATTTATAAATAATTTATTTGATTAGTGTTAACAATATTGAATAGTTAAAATAATTAAATGTCTTATAATAGCTGAAACATTGATGATAATTTAATAGTATTAAAGCAAGTATTAATTAAATACAAATAATAATATAACAGTAAAACTGATAAAACTATTTCAACGGGGTTCTTACAGACATTCGTGAGTAAAATTTAATTTCATGATCTATATGTATAAAGCAAATATAAATTAAAGAAAAATAATAATATAACAGGTAAAAACTGATAAAACAATTTCAACGGGATTCTTACAGACATTCGTGAGTAAAATTTAATTTCATGATCTATTTGTATATATGTTAATAAAATATTTTTGTACCTGGTTGAAAATATTTTATATTAGGTAGCTTAAACTAATTCTAGCTTTGAACAAATATTTTTAAATCAGTTGATCAGTTATTTAATTCTGATTGATCCATCGTGAATAAAGTTATTCTAATGCCTCTGCTAAATACACTAAGTGGCCATTCTTTTTTTATTACTAGAAACCACAAAAGATGCACTATATTCCTACACTCGATTCCACGTTCAACGTGGAGTACAGGCCTTACGGGAGAATAGACATGCTACTACCATTACAGGGACCATCACGTTTATTGTCATGCGGGTTGCGTCAACTTCCGAGCGTTGCATGGGATTTGATGTTTTTTAGTTGGCTAATGTCGCTGAGATTGTCGTATGGGAATCGAGTGTACGATGTGCTTCATAATATGTTAATTGTACTAACTGCCAATCTGTTTCAGCTTCTTTTTTTTAGAATTCAGCTGTTAGTTTTGCAAATATTATTCTTATTTGGAAATTTTCTTTATGTTCATTTTAATATTTATTTGAAAGAATTATTACCATCAAAACACTTTCAGTAACAGGTAATTAAAGTATGGAAAACACTTTTTAAGGATAAACTTGAAAGTTTATAAATTAAATTATAAAATTTGACAAAATTTCAAAATGTGATGAAATAACATTTTTAATACATTCAAATCAATTATTTTGTATAACGAACTTGTTTGGATGAAAAATTAAAGCATTATTTGTAACTGTCTAAAACCAAAAATAAATCATATTTATATATACAAAAACCAAAATTACACTGAAAATTGATATTACATTTTAATGATAAGTTTTTTTTTTAATGTAGCAACGCACAAACTGTTTTCATTATTTCCCCTAACTTTATTGTATAAAATGGTTAGATATGCAATTTTGGTTTATACATTTTATTCCGAGGGAGAGAAGGATTAATACGAAGTTTAATTGTTCGAGAGACATTTGAAACAATGTTTCTGCACCATTAATTTTATTTTTGCTTAACATCCAGGCAACACAACTTAGTAGACTTGCTGTCAATGAGGATACTTAATATCTTTTTCATTAAGGCTATCTTATACCTCTGCCATGTGGATCTATTTCCCATGAGTTAATTTTTGATTCTATTTCAAACAAGTATTAACATTTGCATTTTTATTTTAAATACGGCTTCAGTACGTTTAAAAAAAATTTCATAAAAGTGGAACAGCAATAATTATTTTTATGAAAAGGGAGTAATATATTAAACTTTTGAGGTGAAGAATTACTGCTTTAAGTTGAACATTACCAGTTTAATGCACAAATAAACTATAAAACTTTAATGTCAGCTTTTAAGAATGCTTCAGCCATAATGTTTCTTATATAAGGACAGAAATGATATCGACATACAGTTCTGTTTAATTTATCAGTTTTATTCTTATAAAATGTCCATGAATGTCTTAAGAACGAGTGATCCTACACTTAAAAAGAAGTATCCGTATAAAAGTTAAAATTTGTTCAGAATAGTGTATTCGGTCGGTATGACATCCAGTTAATGAGTTCCAAAGTTCTTACAATTAAGGAGAAAAGTACGCGACTTAAATGAGGTCGTTGTAATAAATAGCGGAGTGGAAGTGAGCAAAGTTCACTAGATAAAAGATTCGTTTCATTCATTGAAAACTTGTGCTTCAGCCGCTATAAACTGTAGTTATGACTCTAGATTAAGTGTTTTCTCCGAAGCTGGTTCATTCCACTAATTAAAGCAAGTGGCATGTGAGTCAAATTAATTACACGCATAAAAAAAAAAACATTTTCCTAGTATTTAAACTTGCTGACTCTGTGTACAGAAGGCTTAATTAGGGAAATTTCATTGGAAATATGCTCTTAAACCGACATCGTGAAGTTGACTACAGTAGGCCTATACATACTCAAAATACTTTTAAAAACAATGACATTTAGTGAATTAAAATAAGTTTTTTCTGCAGTTTTACAATTATTATTTTTCTACTTTGTATTTATTTTAAACAATCATTATAATTTTGTTGTTTAAACAAATAGTTATGTTTCATTAAACAAACCCAAGTAGAGTGTAAAATATGCCCTTAAATTTAAGAAAATTATTTTAAAACTTAATGAATAAACTCTTTACTAGGAACAATATTATAATTTTGATTACTATTCCGATTATGATCTCTATATACAGGGTGTTTCTTAAATAAGACGCCAAACTTCTGGAGTGGATTCCTTTCATAAAAATAAATACAAAGTTCGTATAAACATGTGCTCTAAAACGCTTCGTTTTCCAGATATTCGCCATTTTGTTTTTTTTACAAAATTGTTCATATCTAGAGAAATGTTAGACTGATTGAGTTCAAACTTAACCTAACAATGATCTGTCTCAAGAAAAAGAAGCGATTATATCCAATCATGCGTTTCAAAATGGTGGCGGTTTGAAAATTTCAAACCCAAATTACTCAAAAACCTTCTAATAACAAATATTAAGACCTTTTTTGTAGCCCTTTTGATTCCCTATCGGATGGTGTAACTGTCAAAACAATCGGATGAAGGATAATAGCTAATTTAAAGATAATAACAGCACATTTACATGCAATATGTGTGTTTACTGTGTTGGTATAGGATGCCGGGTCGAACAAACCAATTAGTATTACACAAAACTTAACTATTACCCTTCATCCGAGTGTTTTGTTTTGAATTATTTGGTAAAAAAAAGGCGAATACCTGAAAACGAAGCATTTTAGGACACATGTTTATAGGAACTTTTGTATTTATTTTTATGTAAGGAACCCACTCCAGAAGTTTGGCGTCCTATTTAAGAAATCAAAAATAAAAGTTGGCGTATATAAAAATCAATGTTTGTTTCTTTGCCCTCTATATACTCAAACACCATTCGACCAATTTCACAAACAATAATTTCAAATTGTATCAATATTAATGCCAGGAGTGTTTATATATTACAATTACTACAGTCTAAGGGGTTGAAATGGAGTTGCTACCCCTATACAATAAGTATACGTTGAACTAAATTCCTACAAGATATAAAAATAAAATTGTGTCTTAAGTAATATAAAATTCATTTACAGTTCGATTACTTAAGTCAAAGGGATAAAATGGGATAACTACCATTAAAATTAAATACTAATTTATACGCTTACTTTTTCTGTATGATTAAAAATTACTCAACTAATTCCACTAAAAATTTCACAATTTACACATATTGGTACCATTATTGTTTGGAAAATATGGTCACTACAGTCATTGTATTTGGATAACCTAATAGAACTCAGATAAAATGCAATATTTTGCTCCACTGGAAATTTGACGATAGTGGCGTTATCTATTGGGGAAACGATGGAAGCTACCACCAATGAAACACCAATGCTACCAATGATTTGTCCCTAGCGCTACCTCGCGGCGCGATCATGCAGTATTTTCGCGACAACCTTTTTCTCGGCACACAGCCCCCGTATGCATGCATCTATTTTATTATTCATGATCTATGCTACAATGTAAGAGATTAAGATGGGATAGCTACCCCTATACAATACAAATAAATTGCACTAACTTCCTACAAGCTATAATGCTAAATGTGTGCAATATTATTCTTAAAAAAACATTTGCAATTATTCGATTACTTAAGTCAAGGGAATGAAATGGGATAACTTCCCTTAAAATTAAATAGTAATTAAAATGGGATAGATGTCCATATAAAATAAATTACATTATCATTAAAAACCCATATGTTTAAAACGCGTTTAATCACGTGATCTGATCGTGAGAATCTTATGTTAACTACATGCCATGTCAAAATGAATTTTTCAATACACTCACTAAATTGTGTTTAATTTAATCTAAGTATGTATTGATGTGCTAAAATCAAGCAATAGTGAAGCATTGCCGGGTCCACTAGTTAATAATAAATAATATTATACATTACTGACAATTTTATTGTCTGTGACTATAGTATTTCTGTTTGTATACACTGTAGGCATTTTGCTATGCACTTAATTTAAATGCGTTTTGTTTTATGAAAATTTACTTTATTATAATGAGATTCTTAATTTCGAGATTTTAAATAAATGTTAACGATTATCAAATTTGTCTACCCAATTTTAGTAGGAAAGATGAATTAGGTGTTTCACGGAACACCTTAATTGGTTGGTAGCCGTTGAATTTAAGAACTTGAAACATTCGCAGTAATTTTTAACACACCTAATCTACAGTTTACAAATTGTCTAACTTTAAACAGGTGCGAATGGTGGTCTCATAAGTTTTAAATGACAACCCCTATTGAATTACAACTGTTTTACATAGCCTTGTCAAAATAAATGTAGCACAAACTTACATTGGGTATTTAAATGTACTTAAAAGAGTTAGTTCGTGTTTTTTGGCGTTTGTGTTTTTAAAATTGATCTAATGGATGTAAAATATATTAATAGATTAAATATTTTGTATTGTAAGATTTGATAATGGAGTTTTAATAATCCAAAACCCGTAGCCCCACAAAAATTTAACGTTTGAAGTGAACTGTAGACGGAGAAGGTTGGCCTACGTAAAATAGTCATTTAGTTCAAATGTATCACTAAATATAACTTTCTCGCATTTTTTAAATAGATAAGACGATATAGTTTCCTGACCAAATGTTAATCAAATGTGACCTCGCAAACATTCTTTGTTCCTAACGATGCTGGCATATTCCGAAAAGTGTAAGGAACAAAATTACCAACATCATACAATAGATATTGTATTTCAAGACAATTGTTTGGGCTATAATAAACAAAGCTAATATATTCCATGAATTTGTTTGAATTTGCCAAATATTATTAATATTGCAAACTAAACAGTTTACTAATTGTATTGCTAGTAAACGATATTTATTTTATTTTAAATGTAATGTAAGCTAAAATCAAAAAACAAATATATGGATCTAGAGAAACTTGAAATAAAATGGCAGATGGTGTTTCAATGTACTTAGTATACGGGTTGTACCTATATAAATAAGTAATACATAGTAAATAACATTTATAAAGTCTTATTATTGAAACGTCAGAAAACTTTGATTCTTATTATATCTAGGGCTTAAAGCAAGTAACTGTCTGAAAATAAATCCTAGAAACAAGTGAAGACATCACGGCAGCTGCCTACTCTTATTCCCCCCTTGATGGTCTGATCGTTGGTTATTACGTTTTCAAGCAAGCTTGCATTCATTTCCCATATTCGATCGTGCTCAAATTAAAATTCCCCCTTTCTGTTCCCTTAAATTTGAGTTAACTTGATTCTATATTATTCTCTTTTCCCTCATGACCTCTCTTTCAATTTCCCATCTACCCCCACCTCATCAGACTTTCATAACGAAGTTTCCTTCTCATTTTCGCTCCTTAATTTATATTAAACAGTTTTGGGTTATGATGTAATGTTCGTTTTTGTTAAGCGGTATAGAATAAAAAAAATGTTTTGTTTAGAGTGTGGCTGAGCGTACGTAGTTGAACCGCTAGCCAGATTTTGTAATTACTGGATATTATAATGGTTTCGTTTATAAATAGTTAAATTGTGTAATACTGTCTGCAATAAAATTCATAGAGAAATACACACAACTTATATGCAGAAAATATGTATGCTATATATTTGTACATCTCTCTTGCAGTCCGACTACCAAAAACTTACTATTCTCACATTCTAAAATTAATAACGCATATCGCCAAAAGTATGTTACGTGATTTGATGTTATTGTAAGTCATTCTTGTTATATGCGTTTTGTTGTGATATTATTTTTTATTTTTTTTTTTTAAATCTGTCCACCAATAGTTATTTGTTGGGATTTACATAATATGGCAGTTTTATAGTCTCAACATAAATAGTTTTTTATCTGTGAAATTAATTTTCTTGCTATAGATAGAAATTTAAATAAAATTAGTGTACCTCTACTACGCCTGGCGCAAGATGGGCAGGACAGAGCAAGAAGCGCGAATCAACACAAGTTCCGTGTGACCGAGTCGAAGGATCGGTGTAGAGCAGGTCTGGTACTGAACGTACCATGTTGGAATTGGCGGAACTGATGCTGGATTTTAGTTTTGAATCAGACGAGGAGTTTGTACGGCAGGATTGCAGAATTTAATAAAATGATTGAAACGTGATTATATGAAACTCATGAAGCAGTAGCTTTAACTAATGAACCCTTATAGTGACTTGACTAACTATTCATTTTATGTACGACACCATTCCACTTTCCTTAATTTTACTCCTAGTGTAGTTTGTATTACATACCATTTTTTGTTAACGAACAGTTTCGATTGATTTTTTAAGTAGAAACGTCACAGTTGGAAAGTAACTGATACGTTGGAAAGTAAACTACGTGCAGGAATCTGATTCTCTAAATTGCGTGCAGCAGAAATGAGTGAGCAGTTTCTGTTCTACACTAAATCAATGTTAATGTTCCCGCGATTGTATTTTGACTGAGAAACTGGCTCATCTAACGCCCTGCTTTAAGTGAGCTTATGTGTTATTAGTTTGAGTAATTTATAACAAAACAAAATGTATGCATATTAGACACATATTAGCCTAGTTAAACAAAGAAATATATTTAACAAACAATGAAAATGTTATTATATTTCGAGGTGTTGTGTAAACGTGTAAACTGTTCAATTTCGAATTTTTATTTCTTATTAATTAAAATAGTCGAGGACTTGAAATTTCCGGTTTTTGAATACTTACCTTAAATAGAAGTATATAAGTAAAAGATAATATTTATTATATAAATAAAAACAAGTAAACATAATACAGAAATAATTACTATCGCAATCAAGCATGTGCATGAAAACTGTGCTTAATACTAAACATGACTGTTCCACAAAAATGCTCTGCTAAAAATCATCGTTCACTTGAATACGTATAGAAAGAATTAAAGCATTGTTATCGAACAGTTTTCATAATTATTTTTCAACTTTAATACAAATAAAATCGTTACACAGTGTTGAAAACAACTTGAACTTTTAAAATTAGAAATTAATCGTTCGCTGATTACTTTTTTTCACTTGGCTGACGTTTTCGTTCTAAATTTCCGGAAAGGCTGATGACGTCAGGGGTGGTCCCGCGATCCCAAGCAAGGGAATTGGAGGAAATAACTGATTTGTTTTTACAGAGTTTGTTTTGAAAATACACACACACTACACAAGTGTTCTCGAATTATTGAACCGTCGTATTACAACACATCTTGTTCCACAGAGGCCAGCAATTTAACTTGTAAAACAAAATGTATTTACGTCCGAGGTACATGAGGTTAATTTTAAACCTAATCACATTTAGCGTTATGGGGTGTTTATTTTTATAACTAACATCAATGATTGCGCGAAAGGAGACTTAACTGTCTGTGTCTTAACTTCGCCCTTGAAATAAACCCTTATCTCAAGCCTTGTCTTTTCACCGGTACCTGTACCACTGAAGAATAAATAAAAGCGTTCTTTAAAGTCATCAGCACTTAATTCGGCTTAGTAGTAGAACTTGCTTTAGTCTGTTATTTCGACAGTCAAACCTGAAAAAGTCTTTATCTTGTCATTAAGTGGGCAAATGGGTGTCGAATTTGTATTTGTTATCTAGTCGATTGGGATATGTTTGAAAATGCTCATTTCGAAACACCCCTTCTGAACTCTGTTAAAGAGAAATCGATTAAAAAGACGCAAAAAGGACATTGGGAAAAGGATGCTCTCCTACCTCAATAGTTTGTTGTTCTAAAATGTATACCCTAATCATTTTCTCACATGTTCAAATTTATAAGGTAAGGTACTCACACTTTATCATTATTTATTGTAATTAATAATTTTATTAGTTTTTCTCAAGTTGAGGTTGTATTTCCCCCCAAAATTTAAACATTATAATGTAAATACTGAATTTTACTCCCTATATTGTAAACATAAATAACATAACCTACAATTTTTCTTGGATAGTCAAGCAAATTCGGTTATGTCAAACAAACTTCTTGTGATATCCTGATGTGGTTGTTTTTGTACGTATTTTATAGAATTAATGCTACAATATATGTTAGATGATTGACTTTTAGGTAAGAAATCGTTGAAAATCTATGCATTATTACAATCCTTTGTTTACTTCATTCTTGGCAGCTAAAAAACAACATAGGCCTGCAAGCATAAAACTTATTTTATACTATCTTGGGCTATTAGTCTAAATTATTCTTATTTTAATAGTATCATACAAGTTTGAGCTTTCGTTAATTTACAAATATTTTCATTCTAATGACGAAAACTTGAATTAATTTGAAAGAGAAAATAATACAATTTTGCCTAACTGAATGCATTTAAACTATTTGAAGTTAAAATACAAGATTTAAATATCTAAGTATGATTAAAATATATGACTTTTTTCCAAAATTTATTTCATGTATTTGAGTAAAATGTTTTATTGTAGGCTATGTACAGTTATCTTGTTGAAAATCCCTATTGTTGAATATTCCCAGTTAGATTCTTTTGAAGACCGAAAAAAAATATAATACTGTAAATATACATTTTCAACCACTTCTAACCTCAAAACAAATCATACAGTCTGCATTAAGTTATTAAGTTACACATTAAACTTCATATTTTGAAGTTATATTTTTGCTCTTGTGTATCAAATTAATCTGCACGAGATTTTTGACGGAACCTTACTATTAGAAATAATAATGTTCATTAATACATCATTTGAGTACACTGAAAAAACTCTATCCTTGCAGCAACACAATTAATGTTGCGGTAAAAGAAATATTTGTTTACGGGTCAGCAGGGTGTAGTTAGCTTTACTGTTAAAGTAAGCTACTGTTGATCTCTTGATATTATAGCAATGTTATTAACTTAGCAGCAAATGTAAGTTCAACAGTAAGCCTAATGTTTCTATGACATTAAGGCACTACTAACTATGTCGCAAGGCTAGTTAATGTAGTAGTGAATATACACTAATGTAGTTATAACATTAGGTAGAGTGTTTAATATTGTAGTGTTCCTTTACTAGTAAGTTAGTTGTTATTGTCACAAAAATAATAAAATTAGGCAATACATCTACAAAATATTACACTCATATTAGTTATTGTAATCATAAGAGTAATTGCTCTGAGTGTTTCGGTATAACAAACGTCCTTGCAAGGTTAGTTGATGTAGTGGTGAACTTAATACTAATAAAGTTCTAACACTAGTTAAGATTGTAATTACTATATAGTTTGTTTATTGTAACAATAGTTATTTTTGTCACAACAGAAACAGCTTTTCTTAACTCCGATATTTTATTTCGAAATTTGTCGACAAGCTTTCCCCTGCATACTAACTGTTGAGGTCCTCCAGTTAGAGGAGGTACATAGTAAGAGTTCTGGAAAAAATAAAAATTAAGTGTAAGATAACTATAAAATATATTATATAATATACATAATTATTAATGTATGTAGTTATTTACATAGTTAAGGACATAACATTTTTACTGTATCTTAAAATAAAGAATTCAAGCTTTAAATTACAACTTTTAAAAATGTTAACCTAAATTTTATGTTTAAAGCTACCGTATTTGATAATGAGTTCATTACTTTTAATTTAATTAATTACTGCTACATTTCCCACCGAAGATGGATATTTATTATCTTGAGTAGTAGTTAAGCTAGTTTGAAGTAACATTTTTGTTAGTAAAAAACATTCTTAGTTTTAATAATTAGTTAACAAGGGTTGATCAATACTCGTAAACATCGTAAATTATTTCAAATACATAAATTATTTTAAATATCAGAATAATTAGTTCTGATAAAAGTAATCAAAATTCATTATCCAAATATTTGTATATGCTATTTTTAGGTTTTTGAAATACATCAAAATATTTACAAAATAATAAAATAAGGCTCTGTCATTTCAAATGTAAAAATTCCTAAAGCAATTCATGTTAATTGACTGATGCCATTGGCAGTCTAAATGAGGCTTTAATGGAAAAGTACTTCTTAAAAACCACTCCTACATATTAAAAATTCATTCACACATTTTTAAACAGCTAAACAACCAAACTGAATCTTTTAGAATATTTTTTTAACAAATCGTTAATTTGTTGTAAGATGTAGTTAGTTGTTATTAATAAATATTTTAGCGAAATGCCTGGCGTATATAAATTAACAATTATGTTATTTTGTTAATTTTCTTTCTTTGAGCCTTATATTTTTACTTGAAAAGATATAGTATGAATGAATTGTCTGTAGTTGTATGTAGTAATGTTAAATCAGTTAAATGGAAGTTAGGTACTAAAAAATAAGTTCCTTTACATGGATTTCCTCCATATTGGATAGGGCAAGTATATCTATTTCATTTTCTGAAATGAAAGTATATTATTTGATAATAAACTAATTATGTGTAAATAGATTACTAAAATGAATTTTAAATATTTACCAGAACGATTATTACAACAATAATTCAAAATATATAGAAAATAGATTAGTTATATCTTTAAAATAGTATGGCAAAGTTATGTATAACTTCAGGCAACCTCCCATAACCTGTAATGAAATTTTAACATTGAATATATACCGTATTTATTATGGTAGTTTTTAAAATTACTGCATCTAATTATAATACTGTATTAACTTATGTATTTACCTGAACTTACCTTTAAAAATTGTAATATAATTTTGAAATCCCCATGACGTCAACGAAGCTTCTACGTGTATGTATAAAGATCCATGTATGTTGAAAAACAAGAAGATCGAAAACGAAGCAGTTTAGTTATAGCTGTTTGATGTGGTCTTTGTTGTTACTTGTTAGTCTACCGAGTACTGAAGAGAAACTGAATTCGAATATCGTAAAAACGTGAGAAACTGTAATTGTGGACAGGGTAACTCTAAAACAGGAAAAGGCTACCGTCTTTTTAAGGATGTACAACGGATGTAACCCAGTTCACTGCATAAATAACCGCCTTTATGCCTTGTAAGTAAGCTAACATTGTGATCATATTAAGATATTGTTTTCATTCCGTTTTTTAGATGTATATTACGTTAGATTTACCTTATAGTTACATTAACTAATTTAGTGACTGCAATCATCGCCTTTACGTATATTAAATTAACTATGACATTTTACTACATTAGAGTTTACAGTAAAACTCAACATTAAAAAAACCTTACAGCAATGCAAATATTTCAAGCTCTAAAGTAACCATGACATTATAAATGTTACCATGACAGAAAAACTGTTAACATTAATTTTAACTTTGCAGTACGGTTAGCGTTTTTTCAGTGTAGCACAATACAATAAATGCAAATACAAATTAAGCTCATTTTGGAGCGATGCTGGTGAGACTTTCTTAATTAGGTGTTTTATGCCAAACCTCGCGTACTTTATTTTAAATCGTTTCTATCTAAGACATGCTACATATATGTGTTTGCCCAACAATACTGATTTGATCTATCTATTTCTTCTTTCTAAATGTGATTTTGAAATCAGTTTCTGTAAAAGTAAGGTTTACAGCGTGCCTAATTACGATTTCCGGTTTCTTCATGATCGTAAAATGGGGATCGATAAGACAAATTTAATTTATTAGTCATTTTATTTTATCTGACACAATACGTAATATTGCGTCAACTATATTTGATAGCTTTTTGGAAACTAAAGAATGCCGTGTGTTTACACGCATCAATAGCATAGAATTTCTAAATTCTTAAATGTAAGCATACACTGAACTAAAGTTACAATATGCCCTTAATATCATTACGAAAGTTTGGTCCCCATCGACCATTGGGTTTTTGATTAATCAAACAAAATCTACCAACCATTGCGAACCTGTATTTGCATATCTTAGATCAGGTACAAGGCTTAGTAATAGTCTTGGGTTAAGTAAATGTTTCAAAACCACACAGTGGAGTCAGTTTCAGGAATTGTTACGGGATTAATCCGGGAACATCCCTAGAGAACGCAACTAACAAAACTCGTTAAGCCAGTCGCATACAACAATCCAATCTATCAATAACTATTAATAATAAATTGATGCGAATCTGATCGTTAATTTGTATAGGTAGTTCTTTTCAATCTGCATTTTCATTTTGTCTCTGATCTATTGATTTGAAAATCAAATTTAGATATAACATGATTGTTCGCAAAAAAATGATGCGCACTGGCTTTATAACGAGTGAATATATCGGATCAAATGAAATTCCTTTGTTCGACAACGAGTCTCTATTCTAACAGTCGAGAATAACAATTTCGGCGAAGAACTTATTCTATGGAAAGAATTTAATAAAAATTCAGTTTAAAAGAAGTATGTGATTTAATTAAAAAAATTACCGAGAAATATAGTAATTAATCTTTGTTCAGGATAAAAGCAATACCAAATTATACCAGCGGTATGATTGATTTCTGCGGGTTACTCAATAGAACCTACCTATTGCCAGTTTAAAAAACATCCCGTAGTAACTACACTTTTAAATGTTAAAAACTAATCAAAACCGATTATTATTTTACAAAATAAAGTGGATTATATCTTTGTTTTTGTTAAACTATCGTGGACCAAAGTACGTAATAAAATGTATGTTTTGGGGTATTTTTCAAAATATTCATATGCAAATATTAAATTAAATCATGTAATATGTAATTATTAATGAACGTTAGTAAAAAATTCTGCCTAAAATAAAAGTTAAGACAAACTATTTCTCTCACAATTGTACGAGTGGAAGGAGCTTGCGGATTAGCTAGCACGCAGGAGCCTCACCTGGAGTGAAATCACATATTAACTCTCGAACAAATAACGTAAAGACCAGACCCAGACGTTTGAGGTAAGAGGGCGAAAGTAAAGCAAACCGTTGTTGTATTTACCCGCTTTAACGCTGACAGTATAAGACTAGTTACCTGTTCTTTTTATTATTTGTCAACGTTTCACTACAATCTATACAGGGTGGACCAGCTAAAGTGTGACAATAGCTAACTTTTAAAATACGATTCGGACAAAAATGTTTAAATAGAACATCTGCCCTTAATTTTTAATACCTTTTGGACTGTGCATACAAAATTTTCAAAATCCGCCATTTTGAACCCAAAATGGCGGCCAACTTCATTTTTTTAAATAGAAACCCCCCATTTTTATGACATTTTTTGATTTTATGGGCAATTTTAAGACTTTTTTGTTCTTTACATTTTTTTGATAAACCTAACGGTTCTCCTGTAAAATGAAGTCGAAGTTTCATTTTCTTACAGCTAATCACTTATAAACCATGCTTCAGACAACAAACTTTTTTTAAATCAAATTAGTACAATAAAATATCAAACCATCACTCTCCCATAAAATTTTAATAAAGCTTTCAAACGCAATTTAGGACACATACTAAAATTAGTATTGTTAAAGTGGTTTGTATTTAAACACCTTTGAAATAAAGCAGTCACGCTGGTTATTTTTTTACAACAATGCAACAGCTGTTTCCGGATTCTTCATTGTTGCCTTTTAATCTAATTTATACCACAGTACTGTTAACTTCTAAGGTACTGACTTTCAAATTTATTGTGTTTTTGTGTTAGTTGTATTTGCAAAATGAATGCATATGAAGAAGCTTACAGTATGTTCCTCATATTAGGAGAATGTAGAGGAAACTACAGAGATGCAGCAAATTTGTTTTCGGTGCGTTTTCCAAACCAACCACCAAAGTCTCGAATGGCCTTTTTAAGACTAAAGAACAGGTTTCTTCATAATGGGTCTATCCATACTGATAAAAAAAGGGCTAAAACTGTAACGAATGAAGATAACTCCATTAATGTATTAGCATATGTTAATGTACAACCTCAATCTAGCAGTCGGAAGATTTCTGCTGAAAGTGGCATTAGTAAAACTTCTGTTTTAAGAATTTTAAAATCAGCTGAATTTCACGACTACCACATTTCACTGCTCCAAGACTTGCACGGCAATGACTTCAACAATCGGGTAGCTTTTTGCAATTGGGCACGTCAAAAACATCTACAAGAGCCCTTGTTTTTCAACAGTGTATTGTTCTCCGACGAATCTACCTTTACCAACACAGGGCAAGTTAACCGCTATAACATGCATTATTGGGCCGAAGTTAATCCTCACTGGATGAGAGGTGTTCCCCATCAACATCCTTGGTCTCTGAATGTATGGTGTGGCATTATTGGTGATAGCGTAATTGGTCCGCACTTTTTTTTGAAGGACATTTGAACGGCCCGATGTACTCTGACTTCTTGTTCAACATCTTACCTCAGCTTCTGGAGAACTTACCTCTTAATGTCAGG
The DNA here is from genome assembly GCA_018207615.1 of Philaenus spumarius. NCBI lineage: Eukaryota > Metazoa > Arthropoda > Insecta > Hemiptera > Aphrophoridae > Philaenus > Philaenus spumarius. The sequence continues at coordinate 3,387 of JAGFPH010009408.1, read as the reverse complement.
AACACCATGTGGATGCAACATGACGGAGCCCCGGCGCACTTCGCTGTCTGCAGTAGGCTTATGATGGACCAACTCTATCCAGAAAAATGGATAGGACGAGGTGGACCTGTAAGCTGGCCAGCTCGCTCGCCAGATCTTACTGTGATGGATTTCTTCCTCTGGGGATTTCTTAAGGAACGAGTCATGGAAACCGCGCCCACAACAAGAGACAACATGAAAGAAAGAATCAGACAGGCATGTTTGCTAGTAACACCACTGATGCTGCAAAAAGTTCGACAACATTTCCATGAAAGAATGATAAGTTGCATCGAAATGGAAGGACATCATTTCGAGCACTTCTTATAAACTATTTTTTAAATTTTTAGAGTAATTTTATGTCATTTTGCCTTAATTTACACCATGATAAAACAACTTTGATAAAGTATTGTAACATAAAAAGAGTATGTTTAATTTTGTTTACCTGTAGACCTAACTATTTTCAAATTTTTTATGGTCTAAAAGGTGTCAACAATTAAGGGCAAGTGCCCCAAAAAAAGTTTGTTGTCCGAAGCATGGTTTAGAAGTTGGTTATTGTAACCTTTATGAGTGATTAGCTGTAAGAAAATGAAACTTCGACTTCATTTTACAGGAGAACCGTTAGATTTATCAAAAAAATGTAAAGAACAAAAAAGTCTTAAAATTGCCCCTAAAATCAAAAAACGTCATAAAAATGGGGGATTTCTATTTAAAAAAATGAAGTTGGCCGCCATTTTGGGTTCAAAATGGCGGATTTTGAAAATTTTGTATGCACAGTCCAAAAGGTATTAAAAATTAAGGGCAGATGTTCTATTTAAACATTTTTGTCCGAATCGTATTTTAAAAGTTAGCTATTGTCACACTTTAGCTGGTCCACCCTGTATATAGGCCAGTCGGTAAAGGTCAATTTAGACCAAAAGTACCAGTAATTTGCAATACGGCTGAATTTTTTTTATAAGTACATTAAAGTATGTAGATTAACATAAAATAAAGTTTACCAGTTTATCGATTTCCCAAAGTCGAAAAAAAAATCGATTATCATTTTTTTTTCGATTATCCTTAATATTTCGAGCTGGGATGAAGATAGAGGAAAATAAAAAATACCACCGTGTAGGGGAGGTATTTTTCAACAAAAAAGGTCGTATGTATTTATTTCGTCCGAGCAATGGTTTGTCTGAAAAAAATTCGATAATGCAGGTATGTATTTTGCAGCAGGGGAAATCACTAAAAGGGGACATCTTATTCATATATGAAGCGTTGGCTCATTCTAAATTGGCCGAATTTTAATATATCGAATTGAAACTCGACATAGGAGTTAAAATATATATTTTAAACATTTATGCTGAGTCTCAGCTCGTTATCTTGAAAATTACGCTGATTTTATAGCACACTCTGATCGGTTATAGCTCCTAAGCGGATGAGTTTACGAACAAATGTTTCATGTTTCGCACCCGAATTATCTGAATCCCAATTTTCAACTCTTTCAATAAACCTTTTGGTATTTCTAGTTGTCTTTCTTTCTCTTATTACAAGATAGGAAAATGGCATTCACGATTTATCTATGTATTATATATTATATCTTTTTTCAAAGCAATTATGTACACACTCTTTTAAAAGCAAAGCAAAGCTTTTCGAAGAAAAATTTATTAGAATAAACCTTTTAAATATTATTTTCATGTTTTTTTATATAACTTTTGCTTTATGATTGAACAATAATACTTTGATTTTTCATTGTTATTGTTTCGGAAGATTCAAGTATTATTATTTAGTCCAGCGCTTATCTTCGCCTCATCTAGAAAATTGTTCTAATTCGATTTTTTTGGCAATCTTACGCAAAAAGAGTCTCTTATAATATACCCACCCGCATGTTGCCAGACGTGGTGGTCAAAAATTGTGTAAATATTTTTTAAATACTATTGTAAAAGTGTTTCGCCATGGAACAATTTGTTTTAAGTTGTTTGGACCATTTTTAACAAAAGAGGTCTCTTACAATGTATCTCTAAAGTTTATCGTTTTCTAGATAGAAATTATTTTAGGTCTGAAAAATGCATACTTACTATTTTCAATGTACTACAACCATATACCAATTTCCAATTTTAGATGTTGCAAAAGTGCTTAGGTAACCTTTAGACATCCCTTAACAATATCCTTAAGATTTGTTGGTTACCGTTGAGCGCAATCGAGCATCTGTAGCCTATATATAAACGTATCTATATTTTGCGTGAAGCCGAGAGAGACGCAGCACTCGAGATATTCTCTCTCTCTCGCACTCACACTAAGTTTACATTATACGTACCACTAATTAACAATTAAAAAACAAACCTTTAGAACAAAATATTTCCCAACAACTCTTCGGAATATTGTTAAGGGATGTCTAAAGGCAACATCCAAATTTGCAATTTTTAATTTGGTTTTTGGACGTTGAAAATTGAAATTTTTGCGTTTTTTAGACCTAAAATAATTTATATCATAAAAACGATACATTTTATAGATAAATTGCAAGAGACATTTCGTTTAAAATGGCCCAAACAACCTAAAAATAAATTGTTTCCTGGCGAAAAGTAAAATTTTACAAATTGTATTAAAAAAAAGTTTAAACAATTTTTGACCACTGTTGCCGCCTGGGAACATGCGTAAGATTGCATAAACAATCGAAGGAGGTACAATTTTCTAACGAGAGCGAAGAAGGCCCTGGACTAATTGTATTAAGTCACGATTCAACGCGCTTAGTGTTTCATTAGTTCTTGGAATAGAACATTTTATTTTAATGATCTTTTATTTGCTGTAGATTAATTCAAATCAACGCATTTTTTAAAAGTTATGTGTTTAATACATAGGCTCTCCAAGCTAAGGTTTTGACATTAAAGTGTTATGAGCACTATGAGGTAGAAATAATGGGAGTACTTGAGTAGGGGATTGTACGGTCGATTGAAATAACATTAAATTATGAAAATAAAGTCAATTTGTGCAATTGTTTTATATTTGTTATTTCATCAACAGTAGGGCCTATACTTGACTGAAATTATGTTTTTGTTTAATTTAGGTACAATGATGTTGTGGTCCGGTAACTTCAAAATGGCTGGACGGATTTTAATAATTAAGTGTTAAAACACCAAACAATCATTCCAGCGACAAACTACTAATTAGACATGAAAGACATTTCCAAGATTTTTTAAAATGTTTTAGTCTTGCCTGCATGTAATCTGAAGAAAGTAAACCCATACATTAGTAAATACAGATTTAATGTGGGATTTAGAGTAGAAAATATATCATCGTAATATACACTAGCGTATTGATTTTTCCCATTTTAACTATGTTCTAAATATGAATTATGTCTTTATATAAGAGTAAGAATTTATTGTACTGACTTTC
>JAGFPH010009407.1:24402-37762 GCA_018207615.1 Philaenus spumarius | reverse complement strand
AAAACCTTACATGGATAGTGAAAAAATCATTTATCGGGAGCTTCCTAGTAACTTTGTCCCTTGTTCCGGGGGCTGTACCTGAAATAACTTTGGACAGGATTGTAGTAAATTTAATTACCTTTCGAATGATATAGCTCACAAATTGTACTCGGGCTTATATGCAATTTCCTCGCTCTAACTTAGCCAATTTGGTTTGAATCAAATATTCTGCCATTTTGGCTCGAATGGAAAAATTAAAAAAATCATTATCTGGGAAATCTTTTAAGTATCCTTTCACTAAACGTTCAGCAGTTTTAAAGCATATTTACTACCACTTATCAAGGTGGGAAAAACCCATATACTTATATACTTATTAAATCCTTACCTAAAAACGACCCAACGGTCTACCTCTGCCATTATGAATCGCAACGATTAACAAACAAAAACAAGTGTGTCTAAAGAATCCTACTAGGACCTTTTCACAAAAAATTCAGCAATTTATAAGCAAATTTACTACCACTTATCAATCCGGGAATAAAACATATACAGTACATTATATATAAATAAATTAATGTATTTTAGGCATCGTCTCCAAGTGGTCTGAAACTTATGGAAACGAAATTTTACCCTCCTCCAAAAAACCGTTTTCAAGTGTTATTTTCTTCAAAAATTCAGCTAATTAATTATTGTCATTATGTTTATTTATATGTATCATTGCTCTTGATTTGTTTTAGAAAGAAAATTATAATATATCATTAGTTTTCATCTTTATTTTAAATAACAATCATGATTTCAAATTAGTCATTTGTGTAATGCGAAAATCGAATGAATAGAAATAAACTGTTTATAAAAACAATTGATCATTGTCCACCCAAAGTTTAAGTGAACTATACATTTTTTACTTTGTAAGATACATGCAAACTATTGAACTCATGTAGGCTATTATACATTGTGACCATAAGTAAAGTGCCAAACTTCATGAAATGATTCTATGGGTCAAAATAAGAAAAAAAAATATATATATAAACACAGACCCGAAAACTCTTCGTTTTCTAGATATCCGCCATTTTGCTCTTTGTTAATTATTATCTACAGAACAGTTTGACTGATTGAAGCTTGGCATGATGTTTAACCTAACAATTATATATATATAAAAAAGTAAACGATTAAATCCAATCATGACTTTCGAAATGGCGGTGGTTTGAAAATTTCAAACCTAAATTACTCAAAAACCGTACAATTTAGCAAAACATGTCGTGATACCTTTTTTGTAGCCTTTTTGATTCCTTATCGGATGGTGTAACTTTCAAAACAATCGGATAAAGGATAATAGTTAAGTTATGTATAATAATTGGTTTATTCAACACGCTACAAAACAGTTATCTTTAAATTTTTTGAGTAATTTATTTTTGTCATTTCCAAATAGCCGCCATTTTGAAACTCATGATTGGATATAATCGTTTATTTTGAGATATATAATTATTAGGTTAAACTTCATGCCAAGTTTTAACTCAATCAGTCAAACCGTTCTCTAGATAAGACTTATTTTGTACAAAAAACCAAGTGTCGTATATCTAGAAAACGAAGAGTTTTCTGGTCTGTGTTTATGAGAACTTTTGTCTTATTTTGACCCATAGAACCATTCCCCGAAGTTTGGCACTTTACTTATTGGACACCCTGTATAAATACCTATGCATTTCATACAATGCTTACCACATTTTGGGGGTTTTAAAGCCCAAGCAATCTTTACAATAACACTAACTTTTTTTAAAAAGTGTAAAGTTTCTTTAATCCATTCAGGATTAAATCAATTACTGCATGTTTTGTAATTTAATTTAATCACTTAAGCTATGATACTAAGCTACTGTGGGAATGAAACCTTAGCGAACATGTTGTTTTGTATACTACTATAAGGCTTCCTAAAATACAATGTTTTTTATTTCACATTTTTTCAAATGTTATGTGTAGGTACTTATCATAATAAATGCCAAATTTCGTTTTGTTGTTTAGATGCATATAATTACAGAGGGAAAATAAAATGAATGGATTTTTGCCAAAACTGTTAAATGGAAAGGTGGACAAACTGCTTCTCACAAACATTAAAAAAGGGTAATAAACGGAAAAGGGAAATGTTACAATACGGAACAAGACTATTCTAAGTAAATAGAAATGGAAAACATGACGCTCCATTCCATTACCAACTCTAAAATTACTGAGAAAAAATGCTTGAAAACCGGAAAATCGGGAATCTCGCTAGTCATAGAAAGAAGAATTCCCAAACGCTCTTAATAAACCAGCGTCGGCTTCGTACAGATACAAATCAAGTTTGTAGGGAAGCAAGAATAGGTCAGGAATAGAATACCATAAAGCAAATCAAAATCTGCTCAAGGGAACAGGCGTGATAGATTTTTCGTAAAACTAGGACGCAAAGTAAGACACAACCAGAAACAGGAAAATAAATTGAAAGTTGCATGTTTCGTAGCTCATAGGGTGTACTTTTCTAGGACACGCCTCTTCATACGTCCCAACAATTAAACTATATTACTTCGTAAAAACACTTAATTAATTCAAAAATTTTAAATGTACAACAATAGAGAGAGTGATCCTGAGGAAGGAAAAATAATTACAAAAACGATCCGTGGATAATAAATTATTCACAATTTACAAAAGGGAAAATCAGGTTATAAATTGAAAGTAGTTGGCCATATTTTTAACCCCGCTAAGAGGACTTCAACAATGTTGTTCACTAGATCGTTAGTCTTGAATGGCAACGCTTCCCGTCTTAAAAAAATATTTAAATGTATAACTCTTAATAAGTTCACAGAAGTAGTTAGTACGCTTTTCATGTTGATAATTAAACAACTGGAAAGTTTAAGGGTACACGTAAGTATAGTACGCAGCTATATATTGGCAAATGTGTTGATAATTTGATTACAGTGGGAAATAGTTTAGGTGGTATGGTTATGAAAAACCTAAACGTCATAGAATCGATTGTTGACTTCAGGATAAACTATGAACAGTACCATATAAAGGGTTATACACAAAACACGCAGGAGGTGTTCAATAAAGACGAGCAATAAGAAGGAGTACTTCCGCCAGCATCTATAAACCACTAGGATAACTTAAGTATTCTAGAACTACAGGAAGACCAAGTAGGAACGTGCTTTCTTAATACTTCCAAAGGTACTGTAGACGTCACCCTTTTAAACAGATATATTTTACATCATTGAAATATAATATAGTAGATTCTGTTAATAAATAATAATTGGGGAAAAAGTTCATTTTAATATACTACATTCGATCAAATAACTATACAGTTAAATTTAATAACGTCATTAAAATATATTGTAATATTTTAATGAAGTTAAAACACGAGGAAAATATTAATTTCATTTGTTGATAGGGTATCAACAAATTACCTGTATGTTTGAATAAATTTGAAGTCATTGATTTATGAATATTTTATTTTACCAACCAAAGCAAATCTTTTTATTTCTTGCGAAATAATTCCTGAACTCGATGACAATTGATTTTTATGTGTATTAATTTTTAAGTGTAAGTTTTCCACAGTACTATGATTAAAGATTACCTTTAAAACGTTGTTTTAGAGTACACAAAAATACACGTACATAAAATACTGTATAAGTACGTTTACAAGATTAATTTAATTTTAAAGTAAAAAAATAAAAAATAATAATATTGCATACACAATATAAATCTTATTACAACAAAATTAAATTGTATTTTCAACTAATGAAATTTATTAATGTTGTTTGAAACTGAAAGATAATGCCCGTTCGATTACATGTTTTCATGTAGGTTAGGTGTATTTTATTTAGTTTTATTTCCGTTTGAGTAAAATGGGTAAAACAAAGATATTATAATTATATTGACTGCGGTAAAAGGAAAATATTTAGCACACAAAGAAATAGATGTAATATGGTATATTATGTTTTAATAAAAACCCATGACTAATTGAAAATTGTTTTATAAATTAATTAATTATTAATATTGTTAGATTTAAACAAATATATAAATTTTAATTTTTACAGTAGTTAAACTTTTTATAATTATGTGTTGTTTATCACATATACATTTAAAACCAATTTTCAGTTGTATTTAAAACTGGCTATGTCGTTTTTATTTTGTCGCAGATTTATTAACTAGTTTGTATTCAAAATGATAGCAGAGATTGTTTAAATAACAATCACAATAACTAGATTATAGCGTACCTTAGAAGTGAATTGTGTTATTACTATAGTGTATTGATATAAATTAAATAGAATAAACACATTTTTTTAATTAACGAGACTATTATTTTGTTATTAGTTAATTTACAAGATTTGTATCGTTTTCAAAATTATATTTATATCGACAATAATAAAGATAAATATTTAAATGCAAATAAATTAATTAAAACTAAAAAGTACGCCTTTTTTATGTACCATATTGCACTGATGGAAAAGCAATAAAACCAAAACCTTCAACGATAGTTGGCGGATTTTCAGTATATTGGCAAGTGGGATTTAATTCCTTGATAAATTGCTGGCGCTTTTATGTCTAACGTGAAATATAATAAATCTAAAGTATGAGCCAAGATAAACAGTTCTTAATGCACTGTGGTTGGTTTTTAGAACAGCTGATTATATTGTCGATTGTAGCCAGACCACGATGCTTAATATTACTTTCTTCTTTGATTTTAGTAAACGATGCAATGGTTGTTTTTATCGTAGGGAATTATTTTCGTTCTGGTGGTCCTAGTTTGACGCGAACTGCTCTAGAGTTTCAAGAACAATTTGAAAAACAGCCGTTAAAAATTCCGTAATGATAACTTTTGTTAAGAAGTTCCGTCGAACGTTTAGTGTTTTGGCTCTGCGTAAAATGTTGAAAGCCGTCATAAAACAGTCACTGCAAAAATAACCACTATAGCTTTATTTCAAAGATTCCCGAGGATCAAAATGTCCTTACCCATTAAATTTCGCCACCTGAAGATTATTTGGATAGAATGAAGAAGGAAAGCATCTTCCTAAATGAGCCACCTTTGCGGAACTTAGATACGTTAGAAGAATTCACAAACCCTTTTCACTAACATGGTAGGGTAGAACATCTTCAAAAACGCTGCCTAGTCGCCTAAAACGTAATGGAGGACAAATAGAACATGTGAGTTAAAAACGAAAGTCTTCAGCTTCATTATGACTTTAAATATGTGTCTTAAAATACAACTCTTACAATTTCAGAACAGTTTATTCTGGCGCATACTGTAATAATTGTAGTCAATTTCCATAATTTAGACGGAAAACATTACAGTCCGACATACAAATTCATTCGCAAACCAACTCAGTAAATTGTATACATCTTAACTAACAAATAGTTTCATTAATTTTATAAAATGTTTTTTATGTATTTAATATTTGTTTCGCCTATTAAATTCGATTTATTTCAGTAAATTAATTAATACAAATATCATTTAAATTATGGTTACTGCGATGAGTGTATTCATAATTATATTACTCTGATTTGTTTTAGTGAGAGATTCATTTTACTGTTTAGTATTTCTGAATATTTAACAATTTGTTTACATCCAGAATTAGTGAAAAAAGCATGAAAATAGTTTGTTCTTGTAGGCTACGTACAAACTGCCTAACTTTTTTTGGGTTATTTCTAATAACTGCCCAACAAGGTACAGGTATAAAAGCAAGGGATAGGCCGGGGTGTCGGCGACATACAAACTGCCCTACTTTTCTACCTGACACAGGTACGGGATATTTCCCTCCGAATTCCCTCATACCAATAAATAGTTTATATTAGATAACTAGCTGACACGTACGGCGTTGCCCGTGGTGGTTAGTATTTTCAGTCTTTTTAACGTAATTGTAATCTTTTGAAGTGTTCAGTTAGTGAGTGGTATTTGGCTTTTATATATATAGATCTTAAATAATAAAAGCACTATTTATTGTCATAATAATAAAAGATCTGAAATTATGATTTTAGTAACTTTGATCCCCCCAAACCCCTCCTAAAATTTCGAAATTTTTCATACCCTTTCTTGGAGAGCGCCTAAGGCCCTAGAGGAAGCTACATACCAAATTTCATTCCAATCCGTTCGGGCGTAATTTGAGGATGATCAAAAACGCATTGAAAACGCAAGGAAAAATGCAAAAATGCCTATTTCTGGCGTAATTTTGGGAGAATCTCAAACATTTTTTAACAGGCTACTTTTAGGCCTTAAACGGACCTAAGTACCAAATTTCAACATTTTCTGCCAATTAGTTCTCGAAAAAGCTGAGAAAACGCAAAAAAAACTAGAAAAACGCGAATATTGGGCGTATCTTTGGGATGTTTTCAAAATCCGTTCTTAGTGCGCGTCTAAAGGTCCAACTGAACATGCATGCCAAATTTGAACTCATTTGGTTCAGTAGATTTTTAGTTCTGCTGATGAATGAATCAGTGCCATTTCGCTTTTATATAGATAGATAACTAATAGACCCACTTCGTTTGCATACATTGTTTAGACATACAAAATAATACGCATAATTTATGAAACAAGTTGAAACAGCCAGTATATTCGTGTATTTATTTATCTGTCATTCTTATCTAATAGGAACCGTTGCGTGCTTACACGCACTTATCTAATAGTAACCGTTGCGTGCTTACGCGCACTTATCTAATAGGAACCGTGGCGTGCTTACGCGCACTTATCTAATAGTAACTATTGCATGCCTACGAGCACTTATCTAATAGTAACCGTTGCATGCTTACGCGCACTTATCTAATAGTAACTATTGTATGCTTACGCGCACTTATCTAATAGTAACTATTGCATGCTTACTCGCACTTATCTAATAGTAACCGTTGCGTGCTTACGATTACGAAACTTCATAATTTCGTGAAAGTTAGTTTTATTTTATGTTGTTGTTTGTACATACATCCCGAATACTGACTAACATTAATCTTTAATAATACATTATTAATTTTATTATAATAATAAAAATCATAATCAACTTTGGATTACCTTATTTATCCCACAATAAGTGTTATATGTGGATGCTATGTGTTATCTGTTGTTGATATTCCTTTTTGAGACATACATGCCCCAGTGGTAGGCCTACTGTATTGAAAACATACAGGTTTCAGTGAAAAATAACCTTCTAAATCCATACCGTAGCTTAAAACCAATAAAGTATATTTTATGTTTGATACAACATAAAAGCATCCGTTTAGAAATAGTTAATTGTCTTAACAATCCAAGCCATTTTACTACAAAATTTATTTTTCAATTTAAGTCTGTATATAAAATGTATGGTAAAAGTTGTGAACTGTAAGACTAAAAAAAGCCCGAATAAAAACACAAAATTTAATCTATATTGTTACTATATTTTATGAGACACATAAGTTAAGTCTGTAGAGAAATAATCAATAAACTATCTAGGTACATAGGAATATAATTGATTTAAATATAATCACAAATTAAATCTAGTAATACAAAAAGAAGATTTATTTATTTTTTATTGATTGGTTCATTAGTTTTTTATTGGTTCATAAATTATCTGTATTATTTTGTATGTCTAAACAATGTATGCAAACGAAGTGAGTCTACTAGTTATTATCTAATAATAAACTATTTATTGGTATGAGGGAATTCTGAGGGAAATATCCCGCACCTGTGTCAGGTAGAAAAGTAAGGCGTTTGTATGTCGCCGACACCCCGGCCTGTCCCTTGTTTTTATACCTGTACCTTTTTGTTCAGTTATTAGAAATGACCCAAAAAAAGTTGGGCAGTTTGTATGTGGCCGTTCTTGTATTTCAGACCAAAATAAATTACTAAAACTGAACGCTAGCATTGTTCGGAATAGCACTGTCAGAGTTGTAATGTATTGACGTTTTCTTATAAATAATAAATCACGTATAAGTCAAAGCAAGTTATCGGTATAGTTCTAAAATATTTGTCATCTCATTAGATATAAAATATAAGTTTGTCGTACATTTCATGCAAATGTTGTATAAGAGGAATTATGAAAATGTGTATTTATTTGTTTTTATTTGTGATATACATTTTTGTTGAGTTTCAATTAATTTAATTGTTTGTTTTTAAAGTGTTTTTACGTATACTTAAATGATTGCTTCTATATAATTTTGCTCGGTCAAGAGAAAATAAGATTGCGAATTTTTTTATTTCTTTTTTATGTTTAGGAAATAACAGTATTTTTCCTACCCATAATATAATTGCTAAATTTAAAAAGTTCTTATTTTGTCTTATTTGAAATAATGTTTTAATGGTATGGCTTTTTGATTCTAGTAAAAGCACAACCGTTAGACTTTTTCTTAAAGAAAGTTTTAGTAAAATGTACTATAATTATTTGGATTAGAACATAGATTTACAATTGGTTTCGAAAACATAGATACATTCACTCTTGACGTAGTAACACATAAATTACATTTAAACATACTAAATATTTTTACTGCAAACAATTTCAGTTATTGTCATGTTAAGTTCAACATTCTCAACAAGTTTTAAATTACAATAACTTATATACTAAGAGTTTGTTGAACGATACAGAAAGCAGGACAAAATAAATACGCCATTGGCAGTAAAATAAATAGGATTCAACTTTAGCGACATTTCACTCATGTTTAAATAACGTTTTAGGCAATTAAATCGTGTACCGTAAATTGGATGCCTATACAAAATGAAACATTGAATCCCATTTATATATTTTTTATAGTAGAGTCCTTATTGACATTAAGCTCTATGAGGATATCAACCTTATTAAAATCAAATATTTTCGCTTCTTTTAGACAAAAACATTTAATTAGACATTGCCTGACAAAACATCACATTTTAGTATCTATTGTGGTTGATTTCACCAAACGATATTTGCACCGTTTTTATGTTTTTATTGACAGTTACTTTTTATTAAAGAGGAAGATATTTTTATTACGTTGTCATGCAAGACCTCCAACAAACTATAAACGTTGGCGGGAGTTGCTAGGACTAATATTAAGAACTATTTTTCCAACAAAATGGAATGTATATGATTAAATGTTCGGACTGCCGAAAATACTTATCGGACAAACGAGTCGATCGTTTAGAACTATGTTTTCTGGACATATTCCTAAGACAACATCGTTCACACAAAACTCTAAGTTTAACGAACACTTAGTTCAGAGTTGCAACACAGTCAACAAAATCGATATAACGTATGTATAGCTTCCTGGATTGTATATTATGAGTAGTATTTAGTAAGTTAATTACTTTAATTTTACTCCGTCAAACAATCCAAATTGGTTCCTAGATGGATTACCGGTTTCGATGGTTATACCATCATCTTCAGATCCATAACTGAATAAAGTTGTTTAGCCTGCTAAGGTGTCGTCTTCTTATCGGCACATTAAACACTTAGTTCAAATAATTTAAAACGTTCCTTGTGACTTGACAATGGGAGGGTAAACTTCTGAAACCACGTGTCGCCGAAATCATGTTACATAAAAATGATAACGGTATTTAAGGTGTGTAACATAGTTTATATTTACCACTACAATTCAGAGGCAATTAGGTATGGAAGTAATGAAACAATTTATGTTAATTTATATAATTTTAATATTCTGGTTGTCTGAGAAAAGAACTACATCAATCGATAAGTTAATTAAGAAACCAAGTTATAAAATGTACCTCGTGTAGCGATGGGTAGTCGTACGTGGTAGAAGAAGATGAGTAAAATTAATTGAGTTTTACCCCTTGCTGAGGGCAGAGTCAACACTTTTTAATATTAATAATGAAGCTGATTCCATATAACTCTGTATCCTACTGTGGAGAGTAATATTAATTTCATTAATGAATATTTAGTTAAATTTGCATGAAACTGTAAGAATCCTGTAAGTATATGAAACCGAAAAGGTCTTTCTGACAGTATACATTTGTTTTTAATACATTTTAGTATAATTTTGGTGAACATGGAGAGTGAAAATATTAATAATTAATTGAACTTCCGAACTGCGATTAGTATTAAAAACAAAGCAATGGTTATATGAACGCTGGTGTCTTAACGCTCTGTCTTAAAATTAATAATACGGAAGAGTCTGATAGAAAGTATAAGAAGGGCGAAGAACTCTTCTTTGGCTTCGTTGAGGATACACTTAAATATTTCTACCCTCGATATGAGAGTGACTTAGAAGATAATGTTGGGATGAAAGTAATGCAGTCAAGATGTGAAGGCAGTACCTTTAGTAATGGTAGTATAAGGAACATAACTAAATTCTAAACTCTTGAGTTATATACATGGCTAGATTTAACTGTATGGCTATATTAAGATTGCTCAACATAATATTTTGAGAAACTCTAATAACCTCTCAAAGGTCCAAAACTGTTGACACCAACTTCTAGGACTCAAAGAACTGATAATTCTGAACTCACTCAAGATAATATCACTATATCACTAATAATACTTGAGTGTGGATAATCTTTGATGAACTGTTGGAGGTCAACACTGCAAAACCTAAGCTAGCAAAAAGGCAGTCAATTTAGCAATGAAAGTAAAATTTACTTTCTAATTAGTTTTACAACTTTGGACTTTAATTATAAGCACTCTGTAGTAGATATTGATAACATTAATTATTATTTTGACCTACATTAAGAATATGACAATATAGATCTCTAAAAACATGACAATAATTTAGTGTATTACTAGGATATAGTAATGCAAAGTTAAATGGTATAAGTTGCTTACGTGTTTTCATATATAAAAATGTAAGTGTATAAATAACTATTGACCTTGACTTGTGAGAAAGTAACTAGATAAAAAATTCATAAAACCTGAACACAAAATCTCACAACAAATACGTTTGCTAACTTCACTTTTGCAGTTTTTCAAAGTAATGTTCAGTTTTTATTTGCACAATGAAGGCACCGCGATGGAAAACGATTTGTCTAGTTGTATTGCTAACTTTGTTATGAGTTCGTTTGAAATAAATGCTAAAAACTCAATGAAATAATGGATAAAAGTTAATATACTGGAATTGTTACAGAGATGCTCGCCGACGGACCTTATAATGTGAAAAATAGAAACCCAATCTTAATGTTCACAAAGAACGCAAATGAAACTTGGAAAAACTGCAAAAGTGAAGTTAGTAAACGAATTTGTTGTGAGAATTTCAGTTCAGGTTTTATTTTATCTAAATGTAAGTGTGTATATTTATATAATTATTAATGTCAGTATTTGAAATTGACTCAATACATAGAAGCTATTACTTAAGGGTAGAAAATACAAACTAACCGACTAAAAAGTTTTTACTTGCGAAAAGTTCCATGAGGAAACCAACTTGTAAACTTCTTTTATGTAAAATGCCTTTCAAAAGCTTTGATCGATTGTTATTTTATGGTAAGATATATTTATTGGTATCATCTGTCTGTGTTATACATTGGAAATTTAAAATCCCTTCCGTACTCTAATGTTGATTGTCTCCTGATAAAGCTGAGACAAATTTGATGTGCACTCTTAACTCAATGAGTCGTTACAACTAGCAGTGGCAAATATATCTAATTTGTGTTAGTGTGATGCTTGTGGTTGTGATTGAATTATTATATTAGTTGAGTTATTGATATGTGTAGGCTTGGTTTTAAATAATAAATACATTGACAGGTTTGTTGTGATATGGTAATTACGTTATTACATCTTCCATTTTATATCGATCCTGATGTATGAGTGGCTTAGTTATAGGTTAGTATGGTTATTATTAATATTTTTTGTTATTACTGACTTTACAAAGTGAATTTGATCTAGGATAATTTATTCACTTCCTATGATAGGTTAGGTTAGAGTATTTACATTGTGTAAACTAGGTCAAATACTAAATATAGGTTTGCCAGTAGGCTATTACATTTCAGGCTGTTTACTATTTTCTTTAAAATAGGATTTGGGACTTTATAATTTTAAAATTATTATGTAAATTAAATAATATACCCTATAAATATTATTTAAAACTAGAAGAAGCGCTCAACAGCATACATGTTACGCTTAGGTAAACGGTAATGACGAGTATACTGCAAGAGTTGTGTACGTGTTTACATCTATAAATTTAAGTGTTTTAAATTCTGACAAAATACCCAGAAGTTTGAGTAGAAAGTCTAAACTACCTAAGACAACTAAAGTACCTAACCCAGACCAAAAAAGAATACGTTTTACTTCTGAAAACTTCTTGTAAACATCTTTTATATGAAACCCCTGGGTGCTCCACAGACAAACCCCTATATAATAAGCTATAGAACGAAACTACGGAGACATTGCCACATAGTTCTGAATCACCCTGTATATCTTCCTCTTTAATAAAAGATAGATGTCAATATAAATATAATAAACGGTACCAGGAACTGGCACATACTTTCTCACAATTTAAATTGTTAAACAGATTCACTGTGACTTGTAGGGTGGGGTAGGAGAGGTGATTTTTATTAATGTAGGAGATTAACTAATAAATATTATTATTATTATTATCTCCTTCGATTTCGAAGAAATTTGCACCAAACACGTCAATTAGGCCTGTATAGATGCACGAAAAAGGGTTTTGAATTTTTTTGAAAAACAACCCCCTTTAAGGTAAAAAAAACCCAAAATCAGTTATTATTATTATTATTAGCTAAACGAGAATTTTTAGAAAGATGCGGTTTTTTGCATATGATAGGGTACATTAAAGGCTACAAATAAGCCAAATTTTATCAAAATCGTCAGCCCTTTTTTTATAAAAAAATAATAACAGATTTTTTGTGGTTTTTTTTGCCAAAAAGGGGGTTGTTTTTCAAAATTTTTCAAAAAAGTTTTTCGTGCAGGCCAACTTGACATGTCTGGTGCAAATTTGGTTGAAATCGATCAAATAGTTTTCGCTCTAGTTTTGTATACATACATACATTCATACATACATACATACATAAAGACATACAGGCAGACATTTTGTAAAAACCACTTTCTTCTACTCAGGGGGTCCCTAAACGGATATTTCCATAAAAATCTCAACATCGATTTTTTTTGCGAAGACTATACTTTCTCTATATTTTAGTATAGTGAGAAAGTAAAAACGGAACAGAAATCGTTTGGTGAAATCTAACCACAATAGAACCTAAAATGTGATGTTTGTCAGGCAAAGTCCAATTAAACGTTTTTTATCTTAAAAGAAGCGAAAATATTTGAATTTAGTATGGTTGATACCCTCATAAATCTTAATGGCAATACGGACTCGCTTGTAAAAAAATATAAATGGTATTCAATGTTTCATTTTTCAGAGGCATCCAATTTACTGTACACGATTTAATTGCCTAAAACATGAGTGAAATGTCGCTAAAGTTGAATCCTATTTAGTTTACTGCCAATGGCGTATTTATTTTGTCCTGCTT
>JAGFPH010009407.1:9901-24302 GCA_018207615.1 Philaenus spumarius | reverse complement strand
GTAGTAAACATAACTTACATTTTAGTTGTTTAGTTATTGTTTTTGTTGCTTTTTTTGTGGTTCGGGTTTTTATTAAATCAGTGTCAAGAGTGAATGTATGCATATTTGGGAATATAATAATTGTAAATCTATGTGTTAATCCAAATAATAATTATGGTAAATTTTACTAAAACTTCGTTTAAAAAGAAAGTGTATCTAAAAGGAGTGCTTTTAGAAAAATCGAAAAGCATTAAGAGCATTTTTAAGCAAAACAAAATAAGAACTTTTAAAATTTAGTAATTATATATTATGAACAGGAAAAGTACTGTTATTTTCTAAAAAAACGAAATTAAAAAAATACTTAAACATATTATCTCTTTTCCTATCAAAATTGTGTAGAAGAAATCAGTTTAAGTTTATCGTCAAAATACTTTAAAAACAAACAACAAATACTTTTTAACAAATATTGTATAATTCCTCTTATACAATATTTGCATAAAGTGTACGATAAAATTATATTTTATACTAGGGGAAACACTAGTAAGATATAGTGTTTCATTCTATAATGCCCGGTATACTCTTGCGAACATTTCACTGTAACATGTTACCGTAACATGTTGCAGTGAAATGTTTGTGGGATTTTCGATTTTGTTTTTCGGAATCGACGAAAATTTTGGGATTTAGCGCTATACAAGAAGAGAAGAGATTACGGTGCCCAAGGGTTGCTATCGGACTTGAAGTTTCAGGAAGTTTCTGGCCATTACAAAAACTTCACAAGAATGACAGCTGTTGATTTCGAGAAATTAGTAAATTTAATTGGACTGAAGATTGCAAAATCAGGTACATATATATGAGAAAATCAATCACTGTTGTAGAAAGATAGGCGCTCACTTTAATATTCTTGGTATACAATTATAGGTTTATAATGTTTACCAAAACTCGAAAATGTGTGGTCACTGTCAATTATGTGACGGGCAAAATTGTATGCAATAAAGGTACATACATGAACGCCGCCGAGGAATATAAGAAATATATAAAGCGTTTAAAACAAAAGATGAATTACTAAACGACCAGCTGAACTTCAAGTCCAATAGGCTTTATGATACCGCGATAAGGATCGATAGTAAGATTATAGTCCTAGGGCCCAGGCCTTTAAAAGTTTATGATTACCTAACTCTTGAGACTTCGTATATCTCTTATTTAAGTCGAGTCGGACAACATTTTTATTTGCAACAATTCTCGGTAGCGGGGCGTTTTCCTTTGAGAACCCGGCAAAGTCATTGATTTGATGCGGTAAAAAAATGTATGACCTAAACAATAATCTTTCTTTTAATCGATAGTTTGTTTTATGTAGAAAGCGAAAAACATTTTGTCGGACAAATATGATTGGTCATTACTGCGCGTTCGACACCCCGAACATGGCAAAGTTATAACGTCATCAGATTTAGTACCTAACCGCTGATTTTTCAGAATCATTTATAAAATATATATATAACTAAGTGGTAACCTTGTCCGACAAAGTTTTTGGGGCATTCTTGTTGTCGGACGCCTTAAAGTTAAGGGTTGTATGCAACCCCTATATTCATGACCTAACATAAAATTTTTATTTTATCTTTTTTGTAATAATATTTCAAATACATTGTACCATCTGTCCGACAATAATATTGGGGATTTTCGAAAAAAAAACATAAAACATATTAATTTAGAATATATTAAAAGTAGCATACATTAAGTAGTTCTACAAAATCGAAACTGCAATATTATATGGATATTTGAAAAAAAAATTATTATGTAGAAACTGACAAAATTTATTTATATATATAATGAATAAATATTTAGTAATTATTATACTACATTAACATATCAATTTGATAGAGTTACATTAATGTAAGCTTATAATTATCTAGTACTGTTATAAACACATTGTAAACGTTTATACATCAGGGTGGTATAACTAACTGACCACTTCGTTTTTAAATGAAGGAATATATAAACTTTGTGTTCTCAATATTAATCAGCATTTAATGTTTAGAAAACCAAACTTGTAATTCATTCAAATCGTATGCCACAAATATATAATGAGACTGTTACCTTGTACATACCATATGACAGGTATACTATGTGTCTTTATACTTTGTTCCAAAAATACCTTCTCTCACAATAAGTGACAGCGTTTTAGCATGCTAGTAAAATCCCGTTATTTTTCTTTTAACCTCCAAAAATTAATAGTTTACCAAAGTTAGCTTTTCAAGCATCGGGTTTGTGCTTTAAAAATTTACCAAAATGGACTGTGTTTTGTGTAATTATTTGTGTGATTTCAATCCTCAATTTAAGCAAAAAAGGGAAGAAGTTAAAGCTTTTTCTCGTGAAATATGGCTTTTGTGCAATAAGAGCTCGCAAGTACCATATGAATACATTCAATCAAGTTGTATTGCCTCAGAGGTGGGAAAATGATGAGATTAGATAGCATTCTAGCTGTTACAAAGAGTTTAGTGTAATAAAATATCTTCTCACTGAAAGGTAAGTTTATACTTATTATTAATATTTTTACCGGTTAAAACCTTCGGTAGTCATGTATTATCGAGTTATTATATTTCACTTTAAAACATTTAAATAATTTACTCTAGTTATTTTTTTCTAAATGGTCATGATGTAAGTTTAGCTTTGATGTTAGAATATACTAGACTAGAGATCTTCGCTCACCAACCCTCATGGTGAAACAAGTATGCAAGTCGTGAAAGTATTGCAGACTCTTAGCCACAACTGGTAATAGTGGTGGGGTGCATGCGTAGTAGGGCAAGAGTTTTTGTGAGAATAACAGGAATTTTTGAATAAGAGAGAGAAAATTAAAGTAATTGATAGATAGATTTTATATTAAGATTTGTTTTGAAAAGATTTAGGCTTTATACTTAGCGACCTCTTAGAATTAATTTATAAAAAATTCTCCAATTTGTCAAACTTTACAAATTTGAGCACACGTATTTAAAAAGGTGAGGTTCGCTTTATAAATTTGTAAAACTAGTTTGTTTTTAATTATTATATTTTTTCTTTGTTAAGTTACTTCTTAATGACGTATCTGGGTAAAACATAGTTTTAGAATTAAACTAGGTTGGTGTTGGTGTGTTTGTGTTTGACTTTGAGTGTGTAAGGAATTATATTTGTTCTTTCAAAACCAAATTATATTCTTTACGGAACAATCTACTGAAAACTGTCTCGTCCTTCTCTACCCAAATATTATTTTCTACCTTTAACTATATAAAGTACCCCATCACATTAGTATAAATGGTGTAAAGTAAATATGTTAACCAATACAAATCAATCCTATAAAGAAGTACAATGTTTTTCTCTTCATTTTTCCGGGTTCTTTATTTCTTTTAAAACAAATACAAATTAATATGGTTATTACCTAGTTTAGAGTGTTATTATTATGTGTAATTGAAATAGCTTGTATCAATCACAACACACACATATGCCCCCCTCCACACCCCCCCCCCACACACAATCACACCCCCCCACACACACTACAATTTTTGTTTAGTTCTTATTACTATAATCTTCCCTATACAACATCCTTCTACTTCGATTTTATTCTGTAAGCTAGTTTACTACTTAAGTAATAGTTTACACTGTCTTATATACAATTAGATTATTTGATTATTTAATTAATCAGGTTAGATTCGTAAACGCCTTAAGAAACCATGATTGGCAAGATTCTGTAGAAATTTAAGAATTCTATTAAATAATGTGTTTGAGTTTCATTAACTATTATACATATATTTGTATGGAAAACATTCCTATTTTTATCGATCCTATTTTTCGTTTTTACTTTAATATGCTCAAGTGAGAATATCACAGCTCCGTATTCGTATACAAGTATTCGAATATTAACTACTAAAGTGATTTCCTCTTATATTGTGATTCATATTTTCTCCAATTAACTGCTGTATCCCAGGGACTCGTGGTGAGCTCAGTGGGTATGTCTTGGGCAAGACTTTGTAAGCAGAGAGTCTTTACTAAAACCACACACACCATGCTACAGAGTGTGATTATTGTATGATTTAAACACTTTGGATTTGTCTACAAATATTGCGAACACAATTTGGCTTCTCTCCATTGGACAAACTGAGATTTATCACCACAAACATTGGCAGCGGTAACATTGCCTGCTAGTCAACACTAATGATTTACGGCCAAATATTCCCTTCCGGCCTGGTAGAACTAAATGTAGTTAAATTTTGGTGCTTTTCTATACCAAACAAACAAACAAATTTTACCTCTTCATAATGTTAGTACAGACGTGAAATTAACAATATTTAGATTGTAGAATGTCCTAGATATACAATTAATAATGCATTATGAAATTGAAGTCGTGCATTAAAAGTAAATTAGAAAGTAATAAGTAATTAATATAGATTATATGTTATTTATTATGTTTCTTTTAATGGTTCGCTAACCGATAACTTTAAAAAACTCTTCGAAAAGGATATAGAATGACAAAATATGAAATATAGAAAGTAAGTAAATACTGATCAAGTATAGGAACTGACGTTGGTTAAAATAATTTACCTGGTTTGTGGAAGTGTAGTTTAAAACTAATTAGGGAAGCCATTATAACTTTAGTATTATTTTCAATAAATTCGAAATTACACCGAAAAGCAAGGAAACTGGTTTGCTTTCTATTTATATAAACTATTCGTCTCTTTATTCGACGAGAAGGGAGTGTTCAGCTCATAGTGTAAATCACTAGAAGGCGCTAATGTCGCCCCTGTTTATGTATAACATAATGAGTTCCTGCTAGTTCTGTGGAGAAGGGAAAAAAGAGTGTTTTAAATTTTACAACATAAATCTGTTTCAAACCTTCTTTCACGAAATAACGGATTTAGCTTTAGGCCTACACATTTTATTCTAACCCTGAAGTTGTTCATGATTAGTATCAAGGTAGTAATGGTAGGCCAAATCTATGTGTGAACAAAACAAATCTGACAAAATACAACTGACACTAAAAGAGTTAAATGACATATATTTAGTCTAAATGAATGAACACTTTCAAAGCTAAAGCTTTTTAAGAATGTTAACAAGAACAATACAAAATATAATTTGGTGACATACAGTAGAGTAATGGTTTGTCGATACAATTAAACTAACGAAGAGTTCGTGGCCTAAACCTACTTTACAACAGTAAAGCCGCGGTCAGACTAGGCTGGTTACTAGCTGCTGGTGATATTACCAGCAACCAGCGTAGTCTGACCCAGCACTAGTAGCTGGATAATGCCAGCGGCAAGTATTTACTAGCCGAAAACAGAAGTCGAACAAGTTTAACTTTTTAACGCTGGCTACCATCCGCTAGCAGTCACGTGACCTCCTCGCTGGCGCCAGCCAGCCAATGTGAACCCCTAGTAGCTCACTAGTGGATGGTGAAGGAGTTGTAGGCCATTTCCAATATAAAATTACAACTATGTGGAATTAAATTATACTAAAATGTTGAATTAATTCTGTTTAACCCTGGTCTTGTAACCATTATTGTGTTGTCATTGATTTTTTTTTTATAATCAATATTTTAAATGCATTATATTGGTTATTATTGTCACGTTTATTAAAATAACATTCAAAAAATGAGTAGTTATTATTGACGGCTAAAAAATATAAACTCAGAAACGATTCGAAACGAAATTGTCTTAAGTTTTTGTTATTTAAGATTTATTATAGTACTGTGCAACTATGCTTAAAGATTCCGGATTTGCTCTGTTCTTCAATTTTATTTTTAGGATTTCCAATTGGCATCTGATGCTAGTGGTTCGTTTTTTAATAAATTTGAAAAGTAAATGTAGATCAAGTGATATATGATTTTAAAGATATACAAACAACACAAAACTCATAAAGATAGGAAAGTTAAAGTTTTAGAAAAATAGTTTGTCTAATGCATATATATTAATATGTAATCCTAAATCTTAAAGTAACAGTTATAATTACACATTGAAAGTACAAAGTGATTGCTACTTTCAAGATTTTGTAAGGTTTTTATGGTATATGGTTTGGAAAGTATAAAAAATGTAAAAACATTTAATATTTATTTTAAAATCTATTAAATCGATGCAAATTTCCAAATCCTTTTATTTGTTTTTTATGTATGCAAAATTGTAATGTTATAAGTTTTATTATTCTATTGTATTAAATTTTACAGTTTGATTTACTAAAAGCCCGCAGTTTTAAAAGTTGTGACAAATCATTGATGCATTAGCTGGTGGAAATAAGTGGACAGACATTACAAAACAATAAATATGTTTTACAATGCGGAATCCAACCAAATAAAGTATTCCTTTTCATACTTTTATATCACCGATACTTACCCATTTCAACTAATTAAAATTTATTGCATAACTCAATCCAGCAATCCTCTTGGAATCCCATGACTTGTACTCGGCACAATATTGATTCAAATTCTTGAATTGCATTCTTAAGTTCCTACATGAAGTCAAATTCCTCAAAATATTGTTCCCAACACATTCAATAATAATCAAATACACATTTATTTTCATGTGTATTCCTATTACTTAATTTTTCAAAACAGAATACATCTATACTAATATTATAAAGAGGTAAAATTACTTTTTTTTATGTACGGGGTAATCTCCGGAACATCAGAAGTGATTGAAAAAATAGTTTTACTAATAAAAAGCTACACTATCCCTGAGTAACATAGGCTAGAATGAAACAACCCCTAAAACAAATAAATATTAATTGTTATACTTTCCTTAAAGCTAGAGAGCTGAAATTTGGTACATTTATTTCTTACAAAATATGTAGAAAAAGTAAATTAGATTTACATTTTGTCGCGTGATGCTAAGGGGTGAAGTGTAGTAATAACACATATAAAAAATGTAGTTTGTGATAATTTACTTAAAGCTATAGAACTGAAAATTAAACACTTATTAATTTAAAGTGTTTTATAGGAAATAAAATAAATAATAACACATGCAATTTAAATAGTTACGTCAATGGGTGAACTGGGGGGGGGGGGGAACAGCCCACATAGTAAAAATAAATTCTTATACTTCCCATGATTTACACCTTTGTTCTAAAAGTCGTATTCTGTTTTCGTTTGCTGCATCGTGGTGTTGGCGAGCGAAGCGAGCAGGGCTTGGAGTCCTCTTGTCAGTTTATAAAATAACAATATTTAAAAATGAATAGTGAAGATGTTCACTATATATTATTTAAAGCATATGGTAGGCTAATATTTAGTCTTACATTATATGAATGGTAAAGTGTTTCCCAAATACAGTAGGATGTGGAATGGGACACCAAAAGAAACAAAACTCGTTTCTATTAGTTTTACTTTTAATCGGGTAAACACATTTTGTAAAATGGTTTCCGCCTACTTCTGCTCAACTAATTAACTTCTATTACAATGTTATTTAAAACTTAATTCATAACTCTGATTGCAATAACTGTATCCAGTGAGGAATGTAAAAACAATAAAGATGCTAGTAGCAATAGTGAACTTGTGTTTGAATAAAGGCTTCAATTTGATTAAGCTGTACAGAAGGGGGACACATTATTGAAGTTGCCACAACCTCTTCCAATTACCACCCTTATTTATTTAATTTACTTATACTTTGTTCGTGCGCAGATTTTCAAGCACAAACCCCCTTCACTATCCTTTTAAGGGGCCACCCAACTCTGACATTATGCAAAACATTTAAAATAACCAAATTTCAAAAACACTTTTTAACATTATAGAATGCTAGACATTTCCTTCTTTTAGATTGTTGAATTTATGTTCTTTCATCACTTTAACAAGAAACATTTACTAATTAATAATTATTATCTAGAATTAATACATTTTTCCAAGAGTATTTTTTTTTTATAACCCATATGCTAGTTAATATAACTCTCAGCATATCATTAAATAGATTTAATTTGCTTGAAGTGTTGCGAAACGTTGAATGTTAAATAAATGTTTTTTATGACACATGACATAAGAACTTTAGAGTAAATAAAACATTTTTAGAAGAACCCCCTTATTTCTTGAGCTTTCTCTTGTATTCTATTGCCCATAAAAGTAAACAATGATATATTTTTAGACCGAGCGTAAGCGAGGTCTCCGTTTTAACTCAACCGTTCGGCATTTCGTCTATGTGTCTGTGTGTCTGTCTCACGATTACGGCCAAACGCCTTGACTGATTTTGATGATTTTTGCATGAATGTTCCTTATTCCTAGGCCGAGCCATGTATATATAAGGTTTTTTACCATTTTTCATTTTTAACCCCTTAAATAAAATTAAATGGCGGACGGACAGTTTCTCTCAGTGTAAGCTTTTTTCCAAAGCCAGTTTGTGGCTTAACCGTAAGTCGAATTTAAAAACTTATAACATTAAACAAAATTTAATTCTTGATTTTTTTCCGTATCTCTAACGGTAAACTCACAAAATGGCCGTAAACATCAAATTTGTTAAAAATCGTCCAAGTTTTTGTATTTCAACCATGTTTTTATACGTTTATTCTAAACCAATTCAAACGTGTTCCATAGCTTTTTTGTAGATAAAGGTTTAAAGAACTCATACATGCCAGTAAAAAAATTATTGAAGTAAAATTAAGAAAGTTATTAGCTCAAGAAACAATCACGTTCAGTTACGAAAGGAAAATGTTTAACTTTAGGCCTACATAAAAAGTAGTAAAAATTATTGTAATTTTTTTCATAAATGTAAAAAAGTTTCGTAATTAAGTTCTAAATAGAATTGTATAAAAATATTTATCAATTTCAAATTTATTATATTGAAAACACCAGTTTTTATGTTCCTACTACAAGACTGCTAACAAAACTAGGCCTGTTTTGAATAGTAATTCAGGAATATATCATTTGCCCAAAAATGACATATTATTATAAGAAAGTGTAGAGGACAAATCAAAGAATTGAACTGTATACGTGTAAACATGGGCGTAACGAGGGGGGGTTTGGGGGTTATAGCCCCCCCCCCATTGTAAAAAATATTTCACACTTTTTTACATTAAAATACGCTCTTAAGAGTACCGGTAACTTGTTTTCAACATCTATGCAAATGTCAAGCTACAAGCTACAATAAATTAACTATCAATATATCGCTAACATTATCTTCGGCTGAACTGGGCACTGGCACTTTATTAAATTTGACATACGATGTAGTATAGTGTATAGGTAGCGCTTGGAAAGATTTGGTTGCTACACCGAGTTGTTGACTCACTCACGACTACCCTGCACCACCCCTACCTCTCGCGCAGACGCTTGTCACATCACATGAGATTTGTTTTACATCATTTAGCAAAATGAGTGGTGCTGGTTGTAGTTCTGGTACTAAAAAAAAAGACGGTACGCTGTTTTCATTTTTTAAGAAATACAAAATTGATCATTGCAATACTAGTAGTGGTAGTGAAGATGTGTCACAAATTGTTGATTGTGTGAAATCTCCAGACGAAACTGTGTCTCCACCAGCAGCGGAACTTGTGCCGGACTTCAATGATATTGGAGTTATCATAAAAAAACAGGTAGGTTAAAACTCCAATTATATAAAATAAAATTATACAAACAAGTTTTAACATAAAATCTAGAGCCAAAACAGTGTTTGTATGAAATTGCTCAGTAAATAGAAGATATTATGTACCCTAATAGTTATAATTACAGTTTTGGATTTTTTTAAATAGATTACTATTATTGATGTATTACAAGAAAAGTCTAGTCCAAATTGTAATTCATTCATTTTTGTAACTTCTTAAGTCTTATAATTTTTTATAATTATGTATATTTTAAAGATTATATCATTATTTATCTGATATTGAGCCTTAGAAAAGTGGCAAGTTTGAGTCATTTTTTGTATTTTTTCGCGCAGCATTAGCTGTTGAGAAAACTAACATTTTAAAACGTTACATTTATGTAAATATACGTTTTAGAACAAATGTTTAAATACAACAATAATTAAAGTATGAAACATTTCCTTTCCAATGGTTTTGGTTTTATTAGGCCTAAAACCCTAGAACCAGCAATGTTAACGAAAATGGATTTCTGGCGTTTGCCAACATACTTTCAAAAATTCACCAAATATAGTAATTTTATACCAATCCAAAAGTGTTCTATACCTTTTTTGTAGAGAAAGGTTCAAAGAATTCATATATGCAATTAAAACAATTATTGATATAAAATTGTAAAAGTTATTAGCTCAAGAAACAAAAATGTTCAGTAACGATTGTAACGAAAGGAAAAAGTTCAACTTTAGGCCTACATAAAAAGTAGTAAACATTTTTTGTAATTTTTTTCATAAGTGTAAAAAAGTTTTTTAATTTAGTTATAAATAAAACTGTATACAAATATTTATCAATTTCAAATTTGGTATTTTGAAAAATTGTTTTTATGTTCCTACTACAAGACTGTGACTGCTAACAAAACTGTGCCAAGTTTGAAACGTAATTTAGGAATATATGCAAATGAAATATTATTATAACAAAGTGTAGAGAATAAATCAAAGAATTGAACTGCATACTTGTAAATTATCTTTTCATTAGAGTGTTATACTATGAATTATTTGAGTTATAAAAGTGAGGACGAATAAAGGAAACACTCTTTTACGCTTGGAATACACGCGCACGCGCAGCGCCCGCTACAGTTTGCTTAGTACAAAACTCCGATTCGTGGGTTACGTTTGAATTTTGAAAGCCGACGCTTGGGAACGATCGGACTGTGTATTTCCCACGGTCCTAAGGAAAAAGCTATTCTAGCAAAACATATTCAGTTTACACGAAATACAAGCCTGAAGCTTCCTCTATATAGATATATAAAAATATTTCTATAAATAGAACAACGTCACTCAGATAAATAAGGCTATTTATTGGTTGGAAAACTAACGAATTGCAAGCGTCTAGAAAACACCCCACTTCTTAGGAACAGTTTGGCCGATTTTTGATTGGATGGCCATTTTAGATTGTGGAAATTATTGTGATACATCCATCAGTATATAGACATAATCCAGAAAAAATACTGGGAGGGACATAGAAACTGGAAATTAAGGTCATTTCGGCGTATTTCATTCGCGTGCATTGGCTTTTAGAAAACTCAAAAACTGAAACGATGATTACGTATGTAAATATATGTTTTATAAAAAACTTGTCTATACAAAAATTAATGTTTAAATAATTTCCTTTCCAATGGTTTTTATCTTTTTGAGATTGGAAGATTTTTAGTGGGTGAAATATTCGATACAATCACGCGTTACAAATGTGTTGTTTTGGCAGGGACTGACGGTACTTTTGTACCGTCTGCCGGTTCGAGGGTTAAGATTGGATGACTTAAATGGGTGAAATATTTAATATTAATACAAGTTGCGTTGTACTCGACCACACAATTATGCCTGAACGCAACTTCAAGACAACACAATTGTGCGGGTTGCCACTTCTTGGGTTAAGTACTTTTACTCATTTTGTCAAAACAGCAATTTTAAGTAGAAAATTGTAATTGCTACGCTAATCCTACAATTGAATTTTTTAACCTGTACTAAATTCTTGATACTGAGATCAAATATGAGTCGTATATCTCTTAGTATTAACCCTAAAACCGGCGGCTTTATCGAAAATGGATTTTTTGGCGTGTGCAAGCATTTTTTTTCAAAAATTCGCCAAAAATAGTAAATGAACCCCAATCCAAAAGTATTCCATAACTTTTTTGTAGAGAAAGGTTTAAATCATTTATATATGACAGTAAAAAAATGATAGATGTAAAATTTACAAAGTTATTAGCTCAAGAAACAAAAAATGTTTAGTTACGAAAAATAAAAGTTCAACTTTAGGTCTACATAAAAAGTAGTAAACATTTTTTGTAATTTTTTCCATAAATGTAAACAAATTTCGTAATTTAGTTCTAAATAGAACTGTACAAAAACATTTATTAATTTCAAATTTCTTATTTTGAAAACACCAGTTTTTATGTTCCAACTACAAGGGTGCTAACAAAACTAGGCCTGGTTTGAAACGTAATTTAGGAATATTTGCTTTACCCAAAAATGAAATATTATTATAACAAAATGTAGAGAATAAATCAGAGAATTTAACTGTATAATTGTAAATTGTTATTTCATAAAAGTATTTGAGTTAGCTTTACTTGAATCACAAAATGAGATGAAACAAATGAAACCTCGTGCGGACAAAGGAAATTCAAAAAATGACCGCTAAAACAGCCGTGTTTTGCGAACTCAAGCGGTAGTATGAATTCTGCGCAAGTCTGTACTTTCAACTGCTGTTTGAATAAAATTTAAAAAGTCAAATATAGTTTGCTTTACACCAAATGTAAGATTGAACTTTGGTCTATAAATAAATATCAAAAAGTCTATTGAAATAATTTGAATTATAAAAGATATCTCAAACGCAAAATGTGCTGTTTTATTGGTTGAAATCTGCTCAATTGCAAAGGTTTACAGATAATTCCATATTTTTTCAACTATGAAAAGTGACTTTTGTTTTGATGACAGTTTTAGAAAGTTAAAATCTTAATGAATCCAAAGGTATCTCTACATTATTGTCAAATTATCCCGGTCGAGGGCAATTCAGCTTTAGAAAAGTGACAAAATAGAGCATAACTGCTTTGTACTTCCCTCGCGGCAAAACGTTTACAGAAAACTAAAATTTTAAAACGATGATTACATATGTAAATATACGTTTTAGAAAGAAATGTTAAACACAAAAATTAAAGTTTGAAACATTACCTTTCCAATGGTGTCTTTTTGAGATTGGAAGACTTTTAGTGGGTCAAATATTCAATACAATCACGCGTTACAAATGTGTCGTCATGATCGCATGTTTCGTGCGATCTGCCGGTTCCAGGGTTAAAAACGTGGTCCACAAACTGTTTCGATTGTATCAGTCTGCAAGAAAATGCTTTTTTTTTACAGATTGGAGATTCAGAAAGAAAGATTATCATGGAAAATCCCTGGATGCCGGATCCGAACTTCAACTTTCCAGCGTCAGGAAAATGAAATTTGAAATTCAAATACCAATGGCTGTCAAGGTGGAAGTGGTTGCTGTATTCCAAGATAGAGGACGGTGCTTTTTGCCGATATTGTTCGATGTTTTCTTCTATTTGAGGTGGAAGGGGTTCCCAGATCTTGGGGTATTTGGTTAGAAAACCATTCAGAAAGTGGAAGGATGCTGTAGAACAGTTCGATAAGCATAGAGATACTAGTTACCATAAAAGTAACATGCTAAAATCAGAAGCTTGGGCGAATGTTGAAAAAGGGTATCAACCAACAGTCGAAAAACATCAAAACTCTGCCCTCCAAAAGCAAATATTGGAGAACAGAAGATCAGTACTACCCATCATCGAGACAGTTATGTTTTGTGGTAGACAGGGTATTGCTCTCCGAGCCCACAGGGATCACGGGAATCTCGATTTAGAAGAAGAACCAACACATAATGAGGGAAATTTTCGTGAACTTTTGCGATTCCGATGTAATTCTGGAGATGAATATCTGAAGAATCATTTAGAGACAGGAGCTAGAAATGCTCTCTACCTAGCCCCAAAAACGCAAAATGAAATCATAAATGCTTGTAATGAAATTATGTTAAAAATACTAGTATCCATGGTAAATTCTGCGCAGTGTTTTACTGTTCTCGCAGATGAAACGACGGACATTTCAACGGTAGAACAGTTATCTATTGGTGTTCGATATGTATATGATAATAAAATAAGAGAAGACTTTTTGCAGTTTGTTCCTGTTTACGATGTGTCTGGGAATGAATTGGCTGAGGTTATATTAGAATCACTTAAGCAGTTTGGAGTCAACACCCAGTATTTGCGAGGACAAGGTTACGACGGTGCTTCATCAATGAGTGGCAAATTCAATGGAGCACAAGCATGTGTGCAGGAAACACATAGAACAGCCATTTATGTGCATTGCGCATCTCACAGCTTAAACCTGGCTATAAGCAGTTCTTGTTCTGTAGCAGACATAATAAATTGTTGTTTGACAGCAAGTAAACTGTAC
Source organism: Philaenus spumarius (assembly GCA_018207615.1). Classification (NCBI taxonomy): domain Eukaryota; kingdom Metazoa; phylum Arthropoda; class Insecta; order Hemiptera; family Aphrophoridae; genus Philaenus; species Philaenus spumarius. The sequence continues at coordinate 10,326 of JAGFPH010009407.1, read as the reverse complement.
ACATTTTTTAACACTCCTAAAAGAGCTGAAGTGTTAAAAAGGGCAATTGAGGAAAACTGTCCTGAATCTAAAACCACTAGATTGAAACAAATGTGTCCTACACGTTGGATAGAACGCCATGACTCAATCCTTCTTCTCGAGGAAATGTTGCCAGCTGTCCATCATGCTTTGGAAGAAATTTCAATGTGGAAAGACGCTGACACGTCATCATCAGCAGTCCAACTCCATTGTTCCATTGTAAATTCGTCGTTTCTTATCAGCCTGCAAGTGTTGGTAGAAGTATTCTCTCTGAGCCTTCCTCTATGCCGATCGTTGCAACTTGAAGACATTGATTTATTAGCTTCCATGAACATGGTAAACCGGCTTAAGGACACAATACAAGAGATCAGAGATAATGTTGATTCCAAATTTTCAATGATTTACAA
>JAGFPH010009406.1:28393-47278 GCA_018207615.1 Philaenus spumarius | reverse complement strand
TGGAAACCTCCCTTCAGGTAAGGGTTGATTTATTGCTTAAGGGATGGGCCCGTCTATACGGTAAATATAATATCGCACAAAATGATATTCACTTAAAGTAGAAAAAGGAATCCGGACGAAAAAGGAATTTGTACAATTAAACCGTGATATGAAGTGAAGTGCGATTTTGCAGTGTGGCGGAGAGGTTAACGACGCTCGTCCAGACTTCTACAGTTTGTTATACGCTGCTCGGTATACGGACTCGTCCGGGTCCTCAGACGGTCAGTGGTTTGTGTTGTGAGTATAAAGAGTTTGACTGTAATTTAAAAAAACTCTTTGACGGGGACATTTTGACATGAGTATGACAGGATGCGTATACAGGTGTCCATTTTAACTGGGCCACAATGGGGATCTCCATAAGTAGAAAATGTACAGCAAACTTTAAATGGTGAGGGTACACCTACTTTTTATTGTTTTAGTGACCATTAAAAATTTGAATTTGAACTTTAAAAAATTTGTCGCCATTTTCCAATATGGCGGAAAACTTTTCAACCCTTTTGAAAAATTGAATGATGATTTCGGGGTTTACAAGTTATTTTAAGACGTTTTTGTTCTTGATGTTTTTTTATGATACGACTAACCGTTTAAATGTTAAAAGGGTATACAGTTTTAAAAACACCCTTAGAGGATGCTATTTTGGTATGCAAAAGTTTTGAACCAATGTGAATTAAGCATTTGAACGCTCTTAACACTAATAAATCATTTTTTTTTAGAGATAAAACTTAGTTGTGAATATAAAAAATACGGTTTTTGTTAATTTCTTAAAACCACAATACAGAGGAATTAAGTGACAAAACTACAAATTTGTTACTCATGAAAAATTTAGTTGAAAACAAGATGTTTAGTATCAGATGATTCACAATCCAGAATTAACTAAAATCCAAAATCATCATAAAACATATTGGGTTCCATAAAAAAATAGAAATTTTGCCGCCGTTTTAGAATATAAAAACTTCAAAAACTATACTTTAAAATATGGTAGAGAGAACATAAACAGAGAGCTTTCGTTAAACAACAATTTGCAACAATGAGAATCAACAGCTGATAGAGATTAACTGTACTATGTTTTTTTTTTAATAACAAAACGAGTATTTGTTGATTTAAAAAGAGTTATCTGTGTGTCTAAAAAAATACTTTATTAGTGTTAAGATCATTTTCATTGGTTGAAAACGTTTCCACACCAAAATATCTTCCGCTCTGTTATTGTGTATTTAAAACTTTACACCCCTCTAAACGGTTAGTCGTATAAAAAACGTCTTAAAATAACTTGAAAACCTGAAAACATCATAGAATACAGGTTGTTCCATAAGAAATTTGAAAGTTTTCCTCCATATTGGAAAATGGCGAATTTTTTTTAAATTTCAAATTCATATTTTTAATTAATAAATATATAATTTACCGTCTGCAAAATTCTAGTTTAAACGACGGCAATTTCAGCTATTCAGTCATTATCAAATAATATTAGGTTTCCTTTCGTCAAATACAAATACTTAACACACAGTTACACATAAACACAAAACACTTACACGCATTTAACATTCAATAAAATCGAACTCGTGAGTCGATTGTCTGTCATAGTGTCCCGGTACATACTCACAATGTCGTTCGGCGTTCTCCTCTTGTCTGTCTTTCTCTATCATTATATACATACCAATTTTTTTAATTTTCTGTTTCATTATATTACAGAACAAAAACGGAATACATTTGTTTCTGTAATTTAATAATATTTATTTTAACGACCTTTGTACCTCAAATTGTTAAAAAAACTGATTTTTTACAAAAATGAGTATATATATACGTACATATACAGTACATATGTGTTGAAAAACAATTTATTCAATTTACCTCTTTTCAAGTCTTACGATCAACATCAACTAGGTGGAATAGCCAAATCCATGTTTAATAACATTTATTAAGTTTCTTTAAACTAACATTTTGCAGGTTTAAATGATTTTTTTCTGATTTGTTTAATACTTTAAAAAAAAAATTTTTATTAAATTTTTAGAGGTATAAAGAAAAAAGAGATGCTTTGATTAGTGCTTTTTAAAGTACACAACTCAAGCTTCTAAAAATTACCCATAAAGATCTAATATCGTTTTCGAAACTGATTGTATACTTTGTTACAGTTAGGAATAAAATAAAAAAATAGAATTTTTGAGATTTTTAAAACCAAAGCAGCGTTTTTTATATAACTTGAAGAATAAATCGTGAGCGTTTAAAAATTTTATCAGCCATATGAAAGCAGTGGGAGCATTTTGACTAGTTTCATTCAAAAACAATTAGAAGCTCCAATTTCTATACATACCGTACTGTACTTATTCAAATGCTTTTTTCACTAAAAAATATAAATTTGCAGTATCTGTAAAACGTATTACTCTTTCATTTGCAGTTAGTTGGATTAAACTGATTAAGTTAAATAGTTATAACAACATTTAGTGCGCACCGCTTACCGCCGAGCATCTGCCCACCTGGTACACTTGGCACCTCCGAGCGGTAATTTTTCGAGCTATATGAACAAGTAATTCTACAGGCCACATTTTTAGAGCAATCTTTGAGTATGGGTTATTTTTGTGAAATTTTCTGTACTTTCCAAAATGAAGTAATATTTTGTCCAAAGTAAATATTTTAAATAATATTTGAAAAACAGATATTTTGCAATTTAATTTGTTTATAAAACTTTTTTCAACCACTTTTGGTAGAGAATACTTTAACAAGTTGTTTATAATAAATATAAAAATAATATTTTTAAAAGTCCACATGGGAAACGTTTTTTTTTTCTTAGCGAAATTTAAATTGAATCCCCTATTAATAAATACGCAGTAAGAGCACAGATTCTGAGAAAATCTATTTAAAAGATGATTCGTTAAATTCAAAAACACGATAACCTTAACTCAGAACTAAAAATGGCGGACAGTATTTCCAAAACACTGCCAGGGCGATTATAAAGACTTAAGGGATTAGACCGACCTTACATGCGCTGCCCTAAAAGTGTCAACACCACGGGGATGTTTTCGACCCTTCGGGAGGGTAGCGGCGCCATAAAATAATTTATGGAGAAAATACACCTCCATTATCACGAACGTAATGACTTTCATAGTTCGTAGACAATTGTGAACCTTTTAAGGTAGGGCTGTAAAGAACAATAAACATTTATCAAATATCTAGACTAACTTTTTTATTTCTCATAATAGAAAAATAAATACATTTTATATTTTTTAATTTTCAACTAAAAATAGTTGTTTGTTGTTTCTTTTAATTATACACTAGTAAACTCACCCCATGCTCGCTTCGCTCACCATCCCCGGCGAAGCAAATGCAAACAGAATATTGTATAATATGATATTTTCACGGGAATGACAATTGATTGGGACAGAGATTTTTTATTTTTATACTAGAGGAGACCCCTGCGTGCTCCGCACGCCAATCTCATTTTACCCTTCTATACACATAATATTATGTTAAGTTTTCTTTATATAAAGGGGTATGAATAATAATAACCTGAAGTCTAAGATGGTAAATAATGTTAAATGTCCAAATCAAATTATTTCGTACATTTTATAACAGCAGTTATATTAAAGGTTAAAAGAACCAGCAAGGCTCAGGTCTACGCCCAAGCAAAAATCTAACTTAAAAAGTTAGAAATACAAATAATTGTTTCAAATTTTGAAATCAGCTGTTAATGAAAATATTAGAGCAAACAGCTGATTGCTGTACCAGGAACACTCGTGTATTAGAATGCAACTGTGTGTCAAAATTTCAAAGCAATCGGCGAAAAACTTTCGGAGATCTAAGATTTTGAACAAATAGAAGAGACAAATTTTTGAAGTTATAAAATGAAGCCAAAATTTGATATGGTAAAGTAGTATTTCAAACTGGTAAAATAGGCCTAGTAAAGGATAAAGTTGGCATAATTTTAATAATTATAGGTGTTTGAATTAGTTGAGTATAATAAACATGTTTCTTTGTTTGTGTCTGCTATTACCTAACCTAAAACCACTGTCAATTGTAGAAGAGTAATTACCTGATTCTAAATTTACCAAATCGGTTGCTATGATAATAAATATAAATAATTTCAAGAAACGTTAGTTGGTTCAGTATAGGCTTAACCTAAATTTGTTGGATCAAGCTTATGATCCAAATCAGCTGTTTTATTTTTAATATGTAACAACAGATGTTTGAAATATAATTTAATACCTTTTCGTAAATTTTACTTTCTCACTATACTATAGTATAGAGAAAGTATAGTGATCGCAAAAAAAATCTATGTTGAGATTTTTGTGGAAATATCCGTTTTGGGATCCCCTGAGTCCAAAAAAGTGGTTTTTACAAAATGTCTGTCTGTATGTCTGTATGTATGTCTGTATGTATGTATGTCTGTATGTATGTATGTCTGTATGTATGTATGTCTGTATGTATGTATGTCTGTATGTATGTATGTCTGTATGTAGACAAAGCTAGAGAGAAAACTATTCGATCGATTTCAACCAAATATGCACCAGACATGTCCAGTACGCCTGTATAGATGCACGAAAAAGGATTTTGAACAATTTTGAAAAACAACCCCCTTTTTGGCCAAAAAACCCCCAAAAATACAGTTATTATTTTTTTATAAAAAAACGGCTCTAACGATTTTGATAAAATTTTGCTTATTTGTAGCCTTTAATGTGCCCTACGATATACAGAAACCCGCATTTTTCTAAAAATTCTCGTTGAGTTAGTAATAATAATAATAACTGATTTTTGGGGGTTTTTTGGCCATAAAGGGGGTTGTTTTTCAAAATTTTTCAAAACGTTTTTACGTGCATCTATAAAGCCCTAATTGACGTGTTTGGTGCAAATTTGTTCGAAATCGATCGAATAGTTTTCTCTATAGCTAATAATAATAATATTTATTAGTTAATCGCCTACTTTAATAAAAGTATACAAAGCTAGAGAGAAAACTATTCGATCGATTTCAACCAAATTTGCATCAGACATGTCCAGTACGCCTGTATAGATGCACGAAAAAGGGTTTTGAACAATTTTGAAAACAACCCCCTTTTTGGCCAAAAAACCCCCAAAAATCAGTTATTATTTTTTTATTAAAAAACGGCTCTAACGATTTTGATAAAATTTGGCTTATTTGTAGCCTTTAATGTGCCCTACCATATTAAAAAACCAGCATCTTTCTAAAAATTCTCGTTTAGCTAATAATAATAACTGTTTTGGGGGGTTTTTTGGCCATAAAGCGGGTTGTTTTAAAAAAAATTTCAAAACCATTTTACGTGCATCTATGAAGACCTAATTGACGTGTTTGGTGCAAATTTTTTCGAAATCGATCGAATAGTTTTCTCTCTAGATAATAGTAATAATAATAATAATATTTATTAGTTAATCTCCAACTTTAATAAAAAAACACTCCTACCCCACCCTACAAGTCACAGTGAATCTGTTTAGTAATTTAAATGTATTTGTGAGAAAGTATGTGCCAGTTCCTGGTACCGTTTATTTTATTTGTGTTTGTTTTTATTTCGATAACCTAACCTAAAACGAATTGATTGTGAATAATAATTTTTCTATTGGTTGCTATGATAATGAATGTAAATGCATTTACAAAACGGGTGTTGGTTCAGAAAAGGCCACACGTAGAATTGTGTTGCAAAGCTTTTGATTCAAATCAGCTGTTTTATCTGTTTTAAGGCTGGGAGTGAACCATTGTCAAGCCTTAAACCCAATAAGTAATTGCCTGATTCTAAGTTTGCCAATTTGTTTGCTTTGGTAATAAATCTAAACGTTTTCAAGAAATGTAAGTTGATCAGTGTTAGGCCTAACCTAAATTATTGTGTTTAGCTTATGATCCAAATCAGCTGTTTTATTTGAAATATGTAACAACAGATGTTTGAAGCATTTTGTGTTTATTTTTTATAATTTTTTTTAAGTTGGTTGCTATGATAATGAATGTAAATGGATTCAACAAACGTGTGTTGGTTCAGTATTTTGTTGCTAAGCTTTTGATTCAAATCAGCTGTTTTATCTGTTATAGGGGAATGAACCATTTTTGACCATTTTCAATCCTTAAAATCTAAAAATATTTTGCAAAATCCTTTTTTAGTGCACTTCTACCTATTGGTATCTTAGATTTGGCTGTACGTTGATTATGAACCAGTCAGTCAGACGTCAGAACGTCTTCTTTTATAGATAACTAGGGGAACCTTACGCCAACCCCCAATGGAACCTTCTAAAAACATATGTTACGTGTTATTTATAATAATAAAGGTGTAGAATTAATAATAACCTCAAAACTAAGATGGAAAATAATGCTAAATGTTCAAATTAAAATATTTCTCATATTTTATAACAGCAGTTATAATAATGGTTAAAAGAACCAGCAAGGCTCAGGTCTACACGTTAAAACCCTAACCTAAAAGCTAGAAACACAAAAATAATAGCTTCAAATTTTGAAATGAGCCGTTAATGGAAATATTGGAGCATACAGCTGTTATTTTATTGAATTGGTTGCTATGGCAATAAATATAAATGCATATGTTGGTTTATCATTCTAGGCCTAACCTAAGAATTTTTTCCGACTAAAATAAAGGTTTTTATCGAAATGAATTATAGCCTATGTTACTCAGGGATTATGTAGCTTTTTATTAGTAAAACTATTTTTTCAATCGGCTCAGTAGTTGCCTGAGATTACCCCCTATATAGAAACAAACAAACAAAAAACTTTACCTCTTTATAATATTAGTATAGACATAGTGCCCAAATTCTTCTGTAGTCTCTGTTGATTTGTCAGCCGTAAATCCATTCATATAATAAAATCGTAAACAGACTTTTTGTCTGTGCGTTCTCGCACACTAATCTTTACAACTGTTCAACCAATTTGGATGTGGTTTTCTGTGATGTATTGAGATAAGCTTGGGCTGACATTTAGTGTTTGTTTCATTTAAATCGGTTTACAAATAAAAAATGTACGCCAATTTTAAACCGTGTCTCCCGCGCATGTTGTAACTAACGGCGCTGTGTATGCAAAACCCAAACCGAAGTTTATATCAGCATTGCATAAACGAGAGAACAGTCTCCTTTGTTATTCCACAGCCTTCTATATCCCTTCACCTGAAAATAAGTCTTGTTTGTTTTCACCTGGCTACAACACATTGACACGATTACAACGCTTTAAAGTAACAAAACATTTTATATGTAAATTGTATTTAAATTAGCACGCTGCAGTCTTTCAACAATAAATTCAAAATGGCGACCGGTTGTTCTTATTCTACTGTATGCGTTCATTGCTGCGACATTATGTGTTTCGCTCTGGATGCAGTTTTGATGGTTTTTATTTTAAGCGATTTATTTGATTTCAATCGTTATTAGGAAAGTGCAATTATGCACGCCAACTATGTGCTCGTTCCGCTCGCATGGTTGTGATCAAATTAACATACGCCGCCTATATATATATATATATATATATATATATATTGTAGTTACTACAGGGTGTTTCGAAAATGTGGACTAATAATTCAGCCACCATTTTTATTGTATAGTTTAAAGTAACAAAGTAGCAATAATCTTAGATCCTGAAATTCTCAGTTTTCCGTCTGGTCGCCATTTTTTTACTGCATAATTTGTATCTTCTGAACAGTTCAACCGATTCAGTTAAAATTGTGTACGGAACTCTCCGATGTAGGCTAAAGACCTAGTATGATAGAAACAATCAACTTTTTTTAAATAATTTGTTGCAAAATGGCAACATTCTGCATAAGAATTACTCGAAAAAGTTAATATTTTTAAAAACGTCAAGAGTAAATTTATGTAGGCCATTGGTCCCAAAACTGTCGGACAAAGGGTAACGGTAAAGCAGTTTGACGGGTTCAACATTCATAGGCGGAAAGCGTAGGAAATAATTAATTTGCAAGCTTGATTTACTAAGTTGGGTGCTGTTTTACAGCTACCGTTTTTTCGATAGTCTCAACAGTTAAACAATTCGATACATAGAAAATTTACCCTAGAGCTGGTAAACTTTGTTGTTGTGTTGGTATGCAACAATTATCGATGTTCAAAATATCGATAGCGTCATTTACATTGTCAATAAATATTTTACCACTGAACGAAACCACAAAGTTTTAAAACGTGCACACTTCAGGGTTAATAATTACCTCATAAAGTTTACATTTTTGTTGTTTGCTGTACAGAAAAATAAGTCAAAACCTCGATCAGCTGTTTGATTATTAAAAGCACGTGGTGGGATTTCACTAATAATCAATCAGCTGTTAGTTGTAAATTATCATAAACTTTACCACAACGGTCAGAACTTAGGGTTTGAATCATTTGACACATTTAAAGTAATAATAAACGGTAAAAGGAACTGGCACATACTTTCTCACAAACATATTTAAATTATTAAACAAATTCACTGTGACTTCATAATTGTAGGTGGGGTAGGAGAGGTGATTTATTAAAGTAGGAGATTAACTAATAAATATTATTATTAATATCTAGCGAGAAAACTATTCGATCGATTTCGAACAAATTTGTAAAAAACACGTCAATTATTCCTGTATAGATGCACGAAAAAAGGTTTTGAAATTTTTTTAAAAACAACCCAATTTATGGACAAAAACCCCAAAAATCATTTATTATTATTATTACTAGGTAAACGAGAATTTTTAGAAAGTTGCAGTTTTTTGCACTTTAAAGGGTACATTAAAGACTACAAATAAGCCAAATTTTATCAAAATCGTCAAAGCCGTTTTTAAAAAAAATAATAACTGATTTTTTGGGGTTTTTTTGCCAAAAAGGGGGTTGTTTTTCACAATTTTTCAAAATCGTTTTTCGTGCATCTGTACAGGCCTACTTGACATGTCTCGTGCAAATTTGTTTGAAATCGATCGAATAGTTTTCGCTCTAGCTTTGTATACATACATACATACATACAGACATACAGACTTACAGACATACAGACTTACAGACAAACATTTTGTAAAAACCACGTTTTTGGACTCAGGGGGTCCTAAAACGGATATTTCCACAAAAATCTCAACATCGATTTTTTTTGCGATCACTATACTTTCTCTATACTATAGTATAGTGAGAAAGTAAAATTACACATTTAACATTTTAGCGGAGTATGGGAAGGTAAAAGCTTCAAATTGATATTTATGTTATGAGCGGACGTTGAATGTTTCTCTCAAAGGGCGAACTTCTAGACAAAACTTTTCCCGTATAAATAACATGGTGAATGTTTAGGACGTTATAATTTGTATTTTTAACAAACTTAAAACGAGGAAATGACAATTTTATTTTATTTTTGGGTATCGGAATGTTTGGGCTTCAAATCGGTACATTTGTCATGAGCCCTCGTAACTGGTTCTCCCAAACTGAGATATAGTTCTTACAAAAATGTTATCCCGTTTAAGTAACAGGGCGTAATATCAAAATGTCAGTTATTTTTAAAATACAGTTAATTTTTTGGATTTTAATATTTTCCTGTAAATCTGCAATGTAAAACGTATAAAATGATTTCGTTTGTACAAATTGGTTGAAAAGTAACTAATTATGGGCTGACAGAGAAATACCTTAGCGAATTAATATACAGGGTGTCAAAAAAGTATTGGAAAGGCTGGATGTTTCGGCTTCTAACAAATATAGAAACATTGTTTAACCTCTCTTTTTAAAGGATTTGTATGGAAAGAAATTAAACTGATATAAAACTAATCAATTTATGTATTATATGTTTATGTGGTAACACTAAATAAATAGCATAAGCACACCTGTTAGGTGCTACAGGTATATTGTCCTGAGTTTTTTAAGACTTAATTTACGTTGAAATAGATTTTTTTCTCAAAATGAATTCTAGCCTATATTACTTAAGGATAGAGTAGCTTTTTATTATTTAAATAATTCGACCAAGCAGCTGAACCGCTGACGTGAGTTGAGCAAATTTCCAAAATTAAGTTTATAGGCCTATGTTTTAGGGTTTCAACCAACAATTTGGGGAATAGGTCTATTCACGACGGTGCTGAATGGTTCGCACGCCATTTCGCATATTGGGAGTATCTTCAATACACAAAGCATTGCGTGCTTCGCACGCCAACCCCCGTATTGGGAGTATCTTCAATACACAATGCATTGCGTGCTTCGCACGCCAACCCCACGGTAGAATCCACCATATGGCTTTGAGCCGGGTACTTGTATGGTATTTTACGTTTTGATCGATTTCGGGGGAACCAAGCGAGCTATAAGGTCGTGTAAACAAACTAAATGTGCAGAATAACATCCTACATTTATATTTGTAGAAAAAACTCAAAAACAAATTCATTCTAGTAGGAAAAATTGGTCATAAAACGTGCTTCCGATTGTTGGTTTTTTTTTGGCTAACGAACTCGTCCGAGCGACGTAGACAACCAACATGTGCGACAAATTTAAACCAAATCGGACTTAAAATGCGGCCGCTAGAGTTCGAACAGATATATACATATATTAGTATATATGCTTTTTAATGACACCCCAAAACGTGTTCTGGGGACCATGATCAATTTGTTACTCCCGATCTTGGGTCTTACCATAAGGGCCACTGCATTGCTCATTTTTCCTATGGAAATTCCCTAAAAATGTTCCATCGGTTCAGTAGTTCTAAAGATTACCCCTACATACAAATTTTACCTCGTCATAATATTAGTACAGATTAAACATAATATTTTGAAGTTATATTTTATCTCATGAGTATACTAGTCTCAACACAAAATAAATTTAAGCAGCACAAAAAATACAAAGCAAAAAATAGCGTCAAATGCAGGATTTACAAGGAGAAAATTTTAATGCCCGCTTTTAAAATACACTGTCGTTTGACCGACGTGGTGCAATTTAAAGTTGTAAAATAATTGTATTACTAATTTGTGTTACAAGTTAAAGTTAAAACTTGTATATGGTTTTTAAGTCGTGACATGAACAAGTTGGTCTGTGAGGATGATTTTAATTTTTCATGTTTTGTAAGCGACAAAGTTGTAAATGAGGACTTGAATTTACCTTATTTTGTCCTAAAAAATTTTACAAAATTTATTCTGGTTAGAAAATCAGGTTGAAGACAAGAGTAAATTAAGCACGGCCGCGCCACTCGTCACGTCAAGACGGCAATTCCACGTTCACCGTGCAGTACAGGTCTTACGGGAGATAAGTCACGCTGGAACATCTCGTTACTGGAACATCACTTTATTGTCATGCGGGTTGCGTCAACTGACCGAGCGTTGCATGGGAGTTGATGTTTTTTAGTTGGCTAGTATCGCTGAGACTGTCGTTTGGATAATATGGCTTATGGGCGCTCTGTACTGCCCATCGATATAGACAACTATGGATCGCGCGCTGTATGTGATGCGTGAGCCGAGACACGGTCCATCTCCCCCACAACTTTCCAGGCAACCACGCGTTCTGCCATATAGCCGTGTAGCGGAGCTTTATTGTCTGGCGAAGTTCCTTAGGTGCTTTGGTTATATTATTATATGGCACAGAAACGTTAAATGTAAATGAATGCTAAGAATACTTAAAGAATTTGACTATAGAAAATGTTTTTATTTTACGGCATCCCACAAAAACCTTTGCCCTTGGATTCATGACAAATATATATTCAATCGTAATTTTGGCCAGTAGGTTACTAGATGACTTACATTTTAAGTACATCTTAACTTATAAGTTTTCTTAAGACCATTTGGAGTTGTTATTTTCTTGCATAAGATCTAGGGGAGGACATAACATCAATTCCAACTGGCCTTGAGAAAACTTATGTTTTTGCCCCCCCCCCCCCCCCCCCTATCATCAAATAAGGGAACTGTTTGCAATATGCCAATGTTTTACAAAGTTCTATTATGAGCTTTACTGAGGCAGATATTGAGGAAAGTGAAAAACAATAAATTAGCAACTTACAAAGTATGGCGATTGCAGGATCTTCTTACTACAAAGATAATGTATTATATTATATATGTGGTTTTATTGTAAGGAAATTACTGTAGCTCTTAAAATAATGTGTGAGGAATGTTTACAGTTATCGACAGCTGATGAATGCAATTTAAGTAGCTACACACATTTTACTGGCTTTGTTTCCAGAGGAAAGTTAGTTCGAGCTTCCTCAGATTACAAACAACAAATATAGTTTAAATACAAATACAAGGAGTAAACAACACTAACAAAATCATTTTGGAAGCTTATAGAACATTATTGGAAATGTTTTTAAAGGCCACGTATCTAACGTCAACTTTATGGAAGATACCCACGAAATGAAATTAATAAAATCAATTAGCCCAGTCAACGAATGATTCTAGAAGGAAAGTCAATAAGCGGAAAGACCAACTATGGTACATTGTTTGGGGTACCTGGTAGTATAACATACTAAAAGTCCTTGACCCTAGGGGTGGCGGAAGAGGGGCGGGAAGGGGTGTAAAGGTACCATTTTTTGCCTATATCTCAGTAGGGGTTGGTTATACAAAAAATATATACGTATACGAAATTAAAGCTGACAAAATTCTCTACATTTATATACCTATAGTATTTTTGATATCTGTAACCGTTAATGAGATATACGCTCGCGATTATCGGTAATTTTCGAAAAAAGCGTTTCTTCGCATTGGTTTCTTTATTATTTGTTCCCCACTCGGTCTACCCTCGTGAGCTCTCTCCAGTTCTTATCTCGTTCGTAGAAAGTCAAATTATTGTGTATATTATTATATGCGGTATATTTTATTGTTATTATTATTATATCGCAATGTCGACTCAAACGTATTTTGTCTGTGACGAGAACTTGTACGAAAGTGTTCTGTATGAGTGCAACAGTAATAGCTTCACTGATAAGTGCCACTTTACAAAGAAATTTCGGAAAAAGCTCCAACTTTGTAGGTTTGACATCCCTCAAAGTTAAGAATGTTTGTTTATAAAGTATTTTTCCTGAATTAAGGCAAGCAAATTTAAGTTTCATTATATACTCTTCTTATTTACTTTTTCCTGTGTTTTTTCATGCTTTAGGTATAGCCAAATGGTTCGAAAAACACCTGTTTCATGAAAAAGGGACTAATTAAAATAGCTATTGTTTCGCCACAAACTAAACCATTTCAACCTACAAATTAAACAGAGCATGCTGATAAATATATGTAACGCATGTAAAAACAATTCGATCACAGGAGGCTCTTAACAACAACATTTGTGTGAGTACATCAACATTGTATTAAATTACGGCGATGCAGGAGTGCCTGGAAAGTGGTGGGGGAAGCCGTCTTTGACCGGACCGCACGGCTGCTACACAGCGTACCATAGTTGTCTATATCAATGGTACTGCACGGTGAACATGGAATCGAGTGTACATTTATCTGTGCGGTGCCCACTGCTCCTCAGGCCGCTTCCTATCATTGTAACCACAACTCTATTATTACTATTACTTAATTGTTAAAAACCTTATTACAACACTACTTCTGCTCACAGTAATCTACCTATTAACTGTTCATAATTTGAATACTTTCAAAACATATAAGACGTAATTTTCATTCTGTATGGTGATTTTTATATTTGACACATTGACAGCAGTTATTACATAGTTTAAAACCTTAATAAGCCTCAGAAACTTGGGTCAACTAAGAATAATGAAAAAAGACTAATTGAAAATTGTAATACATACATTTAATGGAAGAAATAACATTGGTAGAAAATTTACAAAAATTTAGAAGAACTCAGCAACTTACGCTTTACATTTACTGTCCTAAAAATGTTATAACTTTAGTTAACTTTTCGGAAACCTGAATAAAACCACATTAGATAAAACTGTAAGTAAAATTCTCAAATAATTAAATATTGAATTTCTCGTATAAAACAAGTAAATGTGTGCGGTCAAAAACGAAGTTCATCACGCCTTTTCTTCAGTTCTTTTACTTGCCTTAACGGCAACATACACACACAGAATTTTAATCTTTCAATTGCCTTTTATTATTAGATTGTTTTTTATACAAATATTTACTGTTTCCATACTTTTAATGTTATTATAATAAAGGTGTAGAATTAATTATAACATCAAAGCTAAGATGGTAAACACAGTAAAATGTCCATTCATTGTAAATACATTCAATAAACATAAAATGTTGGTTTATCCGTCTAGGAATAACCTAAAACTATTGTGTGTATGTTTAATTTATGTTAACTGTCAAACGGCAACATACATACAATAATTTTAAGTTAGACCTAGACTTAAAATTGCTTTCTAGGCCTACACTAAACATTACTTTCTAGGCCTAACCTAAAATTTTAGCACTTGACGATAATATCTGTACTACGCCGGGCGGAACCAATCGTCTCTTTATTTCAATTGATTAACCAAACCACATGTTTCTTAGTGGTATTTACATTCATTGCCATAGCAACCAATTTGGTAGGGTACGCCTCTTCTGGTTAGGCCACGTATGTCTAGTTTTGTATATAATAATACGATGCGTTGTCACACTGTTAGGTTAGTTATTGTTTGGTTACTGTAGCCCGTGCATCACTGAGGATGGCGACATTGTCGTTGAAACGCTTTTGAAGTTAGTAAACGTATTTGTTGTGAGATTTTGTGTTCAGGTTTCATTTTATCTGGTAATATGTATTTTTGACTCGGGTACCGCGAGGGACGCCAAACCCCTCGCAATAGGTGCAGCTAGACCACTTCTCTCGTGCGGTACGTTGCTAAATGAAACCCCAAACATCATTTGGTATGTTAATTTGAAATACTATTTTGTAATATGATAAAAAAATATAATATTTCGCGATCACGCTGCTGGAACCGCTGACGTGAGTTGAGTGAATTTCCAAAACTAAGTTTTTGTGTTTAAGTTTTCAACATATTATTTATGAAATTGCTCTACTGACTAAGGCACGGAATAGCTGTGAACGAAATATATAAGTAGAATTTATTTGTACCTCAACCTCCAGCCTCGGCTCACATGAGTTTCTTCGTCCCTCTACCACCGGAAAACAACGCATTTGGCCGTGACTGAGAAATAAATAGTTTTTGATAAACGCAATGCATCGGTCTATGTAAAATTGGTAATAGGCCACTCCTATAACGAAGCGTTCAAGTTCTTTTTTTTCAGAATTGTCTACTTTAGTTTATAACTAATTTAATGAAGATTTGTAAAATAACAGATTTAGTACCTTATATTTTATTTTTGTTTCTTATTTTTATAATTTTGATTAAACTACATTTTCAAACACACCGTAACTAAGTTTTATTTGGTTCGTAATATCAGTTTTGAATTTGTTGTTTCTTTTAACAGGTTACAATTTAATAATAATTTATGTTGAAAGAATCGTGCAAACCTTTACAATAACTGCAAATCTGTGTTATAAGTATTGATTAAAGGATGAAAAAAATGTGTGCTTAAGCCCACACTTGAGAAGTTAACTTATATGGCGATATTCTGATGAATATAAAATACTAGTGGACCCGGCAATGCTTCGCTATTGCTATTGCTTGATTTACCTAACCTAAAATTATATTCAGTTTTTGATCCAAATCAGTTGTTGATCAAAATCAGCTGTTGATCAAAATCAGCTGTTTTAAGCTTTTCACACGAACAGCTGTTTTTTGTGCCCCTGATAAAATCAAAAGAAATCTTTCTTCTTCTTCCTTAAGAATAACATTGAAACTTTGAGGGCTACTGGGGCGTATCCCTGAGGACCGATGTAAATTATAATGGGATTCTGCTCATCTACAGGACACTACCTTTCTAACGGTATGCGCGAATTTATCCTACGATGCACACAAGCTGAGAATAAACGGTATCAGTTAACTGACACAAACTTTCTCCCAACTTACTGTAGTCAAAATAATATTGTTTTTAATCATTTTATTTACTACTTTTTAGAACAAAAAAAAAAAAATATTCTACCTACGTCAATCGTATAAAAAAATTATTGTCCCAGGCGGGATTCGATCGCGCGACCTTAGAATTACTGGCCGTGTTCGCTACCGTTGTACTACCCGTGCGGCCGTGACCGCGATGCTAGATTGACAACATAAACTTGTTTATTTTTTAACATTTCCCCATAATTATAAAACGCCGAAGTTTTGATAAAAGCGGGTGGTGTCATTTTGTTTGGCATCTTAAGCACTATAAATACTGAAAATTTGATCAAAATCGTTAGAGCCGTTTTTGAGAAATTTGCATTTTTGTCATTTTTTATGGGTTTTTAGGGGCAAATTACCCTTAGAAATTAAAAATTCGAAAAAATGAAAAAAACGCCTGGAGATATTAGGGTTTAGTACCTACATACCAAATTTCATGAAAATCGGACCAATAGTGTCCTCTCTGGTCGTGTATACATACTGACACACTGACAGACAGACACCACGTTAAAAACACTTTTTTGGGTTCAGGGAGCACCAAAACAAAAAATTCCACTAGAAATATTTTTGGGTTCAGGGAGCACCAACACAGATAATTGCACTAAACAATTTTTTGGGGTTCTGGGAGCACCAAAACAGATAATTCAACTGAAAATTCAAATTCTAACATTTTTACGAAAACAATACTTTCTCCATATACTACGTATAGGGTGGAGAAAGTAAAAAAAGGACGACAAGTTTTGTGCTTGCCTATTAATATATAGATACTATGGAAATTATTTTGTGTTATTAAGCTGAACATCTGAATCAACTGTTTATCTGTTATTTTATTCAATTGGTTGCTATGGTAACGAATGAAAATACATTCAAGAAAGATGTGTTTATTCATCAGCCTAAAATAAAATTATAGTCTACGTTCGAATCAAACTGTTTTATCTGTTATTTTATTTTATTGGTTTCTATGGTAATGAATGTAAATACATTTGAGAAACATGTGTTGGTTCTTCAGTCTAGCCCTAACCTAAAATTATTGAAGGTTATACATTAGAATCAACAGTTTATCTGTAATTTTATTCAATTAAATTGTGTTAACATTAACGCGTTAAATCTACGACGTAGGACATACTGTTACACTTATATTCCCAAATTAAATATACTAAACTACCAATGAGTTCGTGGCCTAACCGGCTAAGGCGTAGTATTTGGCGATGGACTCTGCTGGTTCGAATCTCGGTAATACCAAAACTTTTTTAAAACTGACGGAATAGAGCGTTTCATAAAATGCATGAGAAAATGCGTGACGGTAAATTCCGATTCACAGCCAGCAAACATAGCGCCTAGGTACGCCTAAGTTTACACTTCAGAAACTCTACAATATGGCATAACGCAAGATATTTTAATATTTACTGTCTTCCTACTGCATAAATAATCTGTCTAAATTTGCCTGCAAAATTCCACTGTAAAGTTTTCTATTTATTCAAGATGGCGTACGAAAATTTGAAACTAGCAAACAATTATATCTTTAAAACTCAGTAGACATCTGTACATACCTCCAAATTTGGAGTTTAAAGCCGTTCCCATACTTAAAAACCACCTTGTGTATAACCTTTGCCCATAAGCTGACGCAACATCAGTTCCAAGATAATTTAACTCTTCAAGACAGCAATGAATGTTTAACAGTTGTTTCAACAAAACTTAATACTTAAAGCTTTGACAAACCTTATTAAAACGTTAACTTTGCCTCTGCATTAGTGTGTTAAAGAGATTCTGTGACGTCACGCTGTAAAAGACCTTTTAACTGAGTAGATAATCTGGCCTAATTAACATGTAAATTGGAGATTTAGGAAAGTGCTGGAACAACTTAACGTTAGAGTAACGGTTCTATAAAACAGATGCTGAGACAAGTAACCGTTCCGAGTAAAACATATTACTGCTACAACCCTGAAGCAAACATTTACAGTGTGCGCAAAAATTATGAAAACGGCTTCATACAAAGATATGAAAATATGTGACTTCTTATTTTAAAGGAATGTATATTTTTTATAACTTGGTGATTTTAAAATTGTGTATCATCCATTTTTCCAATATGGGGACCAACTTTAAAATGGTCAACAGAAACCCCTAAAACGTATAACGCTTTTGGATTAAGTACATAATTTTAGACATTTTTTCATAAACCATAACATTTTCAAATTAAGTATACAAATTGTATTTTTGAAAAGTTTTTAAGATTCTTTAAACTATAAGTTTTATTAAGTGTTGCCAGATCTATCGACAATAATCTTGAAAACTAACTGGCATTGTTGCCAGATTTATCAACAATAATCAAGAAAGCTTTCTTACAGTGTTGCCAGATCTATCAACAATAACTACTAAATCTAAATGACAGTTTTGCTAGATTTATCAACAATAATAGCGAAAGCTAAATGACTGTGTTGCTGGATCTATGAATAACAATAAATACTAAAGCTAACTGACAGGGTTGCCAGAACTAACAAAAATAACTACTAAATAATCCAAATGTCAGTTTTTCCAGATTTATCAACAGTAATCGAGGAAGCTAAATGACAGTGTTGCTAGATCTATAAACAACAATAACTACTAAAGCTAACTGACAGTGTTGCCAGATCTATGAATAACAATAACTACTAAAGCTAACTGTCAGTGTTGCCAGATCTAACAACAATAACTACTAAATAATCTAAATGTCAGTTTTTCCAGATTTATCAACAATAAGCACGAAAGCTAAATTACAGTGTTGCTAGATCTATAAACAACGATAACTACTAAAGCTAACTGTCAGTGTAGCCAGATCTAACAACAATAACTACTAAATAATCTAAATGTCAGTTTTGCCAGATTTATCAACAATAATCGCGAAAGCTAAATGACAGTGTTGCTAGATCTATAAACAACAATAACTACTAAAGCTAACTGACAGTGTTGCCAGATCTAGCAACAATAACTACTAAATCTAAATGACAGTTTTGCCATATTTATCAACAATAAGC
>JAGFPH010009406.1:11412-23393 GCA_018207615.1 Philaenus spumarius | reverse complement strand
TTCTCACTATACTATAGTATAGAGAAAGTATAGTGATCGCAAAAAAATCGATGTTGAGATTTGTGTGGAAATATCCGTTTTGGGACCCCTTGAGTCCAAAAAAGTGGTTTTTACAAAATGTCTGTCTGTATGTCTGTATGTATGTATGTCTGTATCTTATCTTCTAAAGCGAGAGATAATTGTCTGTCTGCTAAATGGATCTGGAATCTCCGTCTATAGATTTTTGATTTTTTGATTTTATATGGAGCTTTTGGCCACGAGAAATCGATTGGAAATGGTCACCAGTCTGGGAAAATTCGTTTTCTACGTCTTTTTATTAAATTAAAAAGTGAAATTTGTCCATTTTAAACAATACAAAGCACAGCTGATGCAAATGTTTTCAATGTCATTACAATAATCATCTGTTTTCTTTTAAACGAAGCACAGCTGATGCAAATGTTTTCAATGCCATTACAATAATCATCTGTTTTCTTTTAAACTGTATTTTATTAGAGGTAAGCCTAATGTTGTATCTATTTATAGTTACCATGGCAACGAATACTTCTGCTAAATAAACATACCCTTTATTTAGTTGTTTAATGTTATAGGCCTAACCTAAACGATGTTCACGGAAATTTGCAATAATAGTTATTGAAATCATAGCCCTGCTTATAATCGAGCTTTAGCTCGGTCTCCTGGTACTTTTTATATAGAAGAAAGACAATTTTTCAGATATAAAATAAGACCAAAATATGATACGGTAAGGCAGTATTTCAAACTGGTAAAATAGGCCTAGTAAAGAATAAAGTTGGCATAATTTGAATAGTAATAGATGTTTGAATTATGATATAGTAGGCCTTTTTCGTTGTTTGTTATTACCTAATCTAAAAAACTGTTGGCTATAAAGAATAATTAATTATCTGATTATATATTTGCCAATTTGGTTGCTATGGTAACATAGCCTATATAAATACTTTCAAGAAAGTGTACTGGTTCAGAATAGGCCTAACCTGACCTGGTGTTAAGTTTTTTTTCAAAATCAGCTGTTTTATTATTTATCCAGGACTTTTAAGACACCTGGTATAAAGCTAGACGGATTCACTGATTCTTGATTCATTGGCATGAACTATGAGGCTCTTCCCGTAATCGGATTTACTTGCATTAAAGCTCTCGACAAGAAACTTTCAGAACATTTTTAAATTTTAAAAGCACCTTTTGGGCGGGAAAGATTTTTCAATTTTTTCATTTTTCCACTTTGCGTTCGTTTTGTAAGAAAACGGTAAGAGATAGCAAAAAATGTTAAATACAAAAGTAATAGAACATTAAATTTCTAATTTACGATTTTCCGTGAGATTTAAGATTCAAACATCCATTTAGCCACTGTTTATCCGAGAAGGAAGGCTCCCATAGCAAAAAATGTTAAATACAAAAGTAATAGAACATTAAATTTCAAATTTACGATTTTCCGTGAGATTTAAGATTCAAACATCCATTTAGCCACTATTTATCCGAGAAGGAAGGCTCCCAACGTCTTTCTACTTATATAAAGCTAGGCGGGTTCATTGATCCATTCACTGACATGAACTATGAAGCACTTTCCGTAATCGTACCCTCCTCGTCCTCATCGTAAGCTCTCGGCGAGAAACCTTTAGGAAATTTTCCAGACGTTAACATTTGTGAGTTTTAAAGGCACTTTTCGGGCGGGAAAAGTTAAATTTAAAAAAAAATCAACTTTGAGCGCTTTTTGTAAGAAAACGGTCAGAGATAGCAAAAAATGTTAGCTACAAAAGTTGTAGAAAATTAAATTTCAAACAAACGATTTTCTGTCAGATGTAAGATTTGATCATCCGTTTAGCCGCTATTTACCCGAAAAGGAGCTCTGGCCCACAAGCCTTCAAATTCCCCAAGTTAATCTTATGGAGATAATGTTTAATGAGTTCGAGTCAGCTGCCAAATAAACCAGCCATCTGAGGCGGGGTTGGGACGCGAAGTGTCCAGGGTCAGAGCCCCTAGTCTGTTATAGGGCTGGGGAGCGTATCAGTAATTTTCGCTACTTATCTTAAGAAGTTGTTGATCAACATTTATTCTATGTCAGCCAGTCAGGAAAACAGCTTACATAAATATAGATTAAGTATAGACTAAATATTTCGCTGACAATTGTGCGAGCATCGATCACTGGGTTAGCGTGCGAAGCGCGCAGGGGATTCCCCAATAGATAACCCCTTTATGTAAGGGTTATACATAATTTATAACACACCAATGATAGATTTCATCCCTTTTGTAAAAGATATCATCCCTAGAGAAAGGGTGCAATCGGGCGTGTCTGATTGAAGACAGATTAAACAAAACCACGTCTTTGTAACCATCTGTGTGTAGACGGATTATAGATTGCAATAGAGGGAGTGTACAGCTACGAATCAGCTGTGTCGAACATAGAGTATAAATTGCAATAGAGAGCACGTAACAATGCACCACAATCTTAACCGAACACGTCTGCCTTATGTGTACAATTTTTCAGATTAAATTTCTTCAACAAGCATAACGTAACTTACTTTATAATTATATGTTTTGTTTTCTTTTTTGTCACCACTACCGTACTTATCAATTTGTTCGCCATAACAAATATTAATATTTGGACATCAATTTCGTTCGTATGCATTTTGAGTGTTCTAATGCGAAAAATTCACACATGAGTTTAGTATTTCGAGAAAGAAGTGTCCAGCCTTCAAGGGGAAAGCTACCGATCTGATCCCAAAAAAAGGTCAAAAAGAGCCGAAAATAATTCCGACACTCGCACCTGTGTTTTTGAGCGAATTTAAAAAATTAAGTTTATATGTTTTAGAGTTCAAACCAACTATATGGGAAATTGCTCTACTAACGAAGGCATTGCATAGCTGCCTACATGTGCGAAATATATTAGTAGGATTTGTTTGCACCTCAGCCCCTTCTCACATGCCCTTCGTTTCGCTTTGAGAGTTTGCACATTGACCTTGCGGCCTCGGATTGTGGACTGCTTCGCTTCGCTCGCAGCGGACAAACTCGCTTCGCTGGATTTGAACCGGGTACTTTTATGGTATTTTACGTTTTGATCGATTTTGGGGTTAAACAGACGGGCTATAAGGTCGTGTAAAAAAAAGTGGATAATAATCTAGTATATTGATTTGTTTGGATAAATGCCGAAAAATGATCCATTCTAGTACGAAAAATCTTTTTTAAAAAATGGTTACTTACAGTTAAAAAACTTGCTTATAGTTGATGGATTTTTTGGCTAACGAACTCGTACGAGCGGTTTGAAAAACCAACGTGTTTACCGAAGCTGGTCCAAATCGGACGTCGAATGTAGATTGCGAACACACATATATATATCTATATAATACCTATTTGTTTTGGTCTAATTTGATATTTTGTTTTTTATTATTTGGTAATTTCTGTTTGTCCAATTTGATATTTTGTTTTTGTCTAAGTGGATATTTTGTTTTTATTATTTGATATTTTTTTTTTTTTTTTTTTATTTGGTGTTTGTTTTTTTTGCTTAATTTGATATTTTGTTTTTTTATTATTTGGTATTGTCTTTTTGTCTAAATGAATATTTTGTTTTTATTATTAGTTATTTTGTTTTTGACTAATGACTTTTGATATTTTTTATAATTTGGTATTTTTAAATTTGATATTTTGTTTTTGTGTAATTGATATTTTGTTTTGTATGATTTAATATTTTGTTTTTGACTAATTTGATATTTAGTTTGTGTATAATTTAATATTTTGTTTTGTGTAACTGATATTCTTATAATTTGATATTTCGATTTTGTATTAGTTTATAGTCTAATTTTTCGACTTGAATTGTCAACTCCTCAGAAGGACCTAGGACCATGAGGATGCATTTTTAGAATTAGGCTACTTGATTGTTAACCTTAGACTAATTCATTTATCTATTTGTTACCTAGAATTAGTTTTGTGTACAAATGCATTATTATTGAGGTACGTGATAACTTCACTGTAGAAATGTGTTGTTATGCCATCTTGGACAAAAATGAGTTGGCCACATCCTCTAGTAATTGTAGCATTACATCATGTTCATCCAAGAAATGAGAGCAAACAAAATTTTGTTTATTTGTTCAATTTTCTGAGATGTACTGTTAATAAAAAAAATTTAACAATTTAATATTGAAAAATTTTATTTTTGTTCACAGAGCGTTTAGAAGGAGAGCCAACTGTAGAACTGGAAAAGTCCCGCTACACTATGGGTGACACTTTGAGGGGAAATTGTACATCGCCACCGTCCAGCCCTGCTGCTAACTTGACGTGGTTTATTAACGGCAATAAGGTTAGTATTGCACGGAAAACTTGATCATGTACAGATTCATTTTGAAGACGTGGAGTTGGAGAAATGATGCGCAGTAGAATACTGCGCTAGTGCGCATGCTCTGTATTATTAAAAACATCGTCGTTTTAGTTTCGTGGCTTAAAAAAACCTTTAGATGGATAACCCTGGTGTTTCGGCTAGAGAATCGGCAAAAAACATGTTCTTCGCAATCAGGCTAGAGAAATTTTAACGAATATTTATAGGAAACTTGAGCTATAACAGTAAATGAGCACCGATCATGGTCCCCAGAACACATTTTGGAGTGTCATTAAATATTTTATGTATATACAAGTGATCTCCTGGCAATACTTCACTATTGTTTGATTTATTTTTAACGGTTGGTTTTCCCATTTCATCCCTTTGACTTAATTAATCGAATTGCAAATGTTTTTTGATGCCAATTAAGAATAATATTTAATAATAATTTTAGAATTATAGTTTGTAGGAATTTAGTGCTATTTATTTTTATTGTGTAAAGGTAGCTATCCCATTTAATTCTTTTTGTTTGTAGTGACCATATTCTCTAAAAAAGTCCTGGTCCTAATATGTGTAAATTGTGAAATTTAAGTAAAATTAGTTGAGTAGTTTTTGAGAATACAGAAAAAGTAAGTGGATTATTATTTAATTTTAAGGTAAGTTATTCCATTTCATCCCTTTGACTTAAGTAATCAAGTTGTAAATAGTTTTGTACATCCCATAGAAATTAATATTACATATTATTACCTAAGTTTAGCTTATATTTATTTTATAAGAGTAGTAACCCCATTTCATCCAATTAGACAGAATTAATTTTAGGATCTAAACACTCTTGGCAGTGATAGGGACAAAGTGAGATTTTTTTTAACGATATATGTCAAATAGTTTTTCAGTCTAGAGGGCAAAGAAACAGACATTGATTTTAATATAATATAGAACAAATTTTCCTAGAACCAGATTGCAGCGCCACCTGCCGGGTCCAATTATGAATCTAAATCATCCTGGGACACACTCAAATAAACAAACAAAATTTCACCAAAATTGGTCCAGCCGTTTAGGAGGAGTTCAGTGACATAATAAGAATTATATATTATATTTATGAAGATGTATATATTACATGTTCGCACTCTAATGGCCGCCTTTTAAATCCGATTTGTTTCAAATTTGGTACACAAGTTGGTTTTCTTTAGTCAATCGGTCGAGTTCGTTAGCCAAAAAATTCAACAATCGGCAGCACATTTTTTGACCGGAAGTAAGTGATTTTTTTAGGTTTTTCGTGCTAGAATTAAACATTTTTGGGGTTTTATTCAAATATTAATGTATTATTCTGCACAGTTTGTTTTTTTACACGACCGTATAGCTCGCTTGATTCCCCCAAAATCGATCAAAACGTAAAATACCATAAAAATACCCATCTCCTGATCCGGGGCCGACGGCCGAGTTTGTACGCCGAGAGTGAAGCGAAGCAGTCCACAACCCGAGGCCGCAAGGTCGAGTGGGACGAAGCAGCGCTTGAGTCGATGCTGGAGGCTTAGAGGTTCAAACAAATTCTACAAATATAATTATATCCTACACAAGGCAGCTATTCAGCTCCTTCGTGAGAAGATCAATTCCCAAATAGTTGGTTGAACCCCTAAAAACATATAAACTTAAGTTTGGAAATTCACTCAACTCACGTCAGCGGTTCAGCTGCGTGGTTGAATTATTTTTAGTGTGTATTTTATTATTAGCCCAGTCGGTGTAGGTTAAAACTACCAGTAATTGGCAATACGGCAGATTTTTCTTTATAAGTACCTTAAAGTATGTAGATTAACATAAAAAAAAGTTTACCAGTTTATCGATTTCCCAAAGTCGAAAACAATCGATTTTCATTTTTTTCGATTATCCTTAATATTTTGAGCTGGGATGAAGATAGACAAAAATAAAAAATATCACCGTGTAGGGGAGGTATTTTTAAATAAAAAAGGTCATATGTATTTATTTCCTCCGAGCAATGGTTTGTCTGAAAAAAATTCGATAATGCAGGTATGTATTTTGCAGCAGGGGAAATCACTATAAGTTGAAATCTCATTCATATATGAGATTTTCGGTCATTCTAAATTGGCCGAATTTTAATATATTGAATTGAAACTTGGCATAGAAGTTAAAATATATATTTTAAACATTTATGCTGAGTCTCACCTTGTTATCTTGAAAATTACCCGATCTAGAGCCACTTGACTTATCAATGGGTTTCTCGATTTTAGGAGTACCGGACCCACGAACTAATTTTAATCGGCTCCAGTTTAGAAAATTTTCAAAATATCAACCTGAAAGTTTTTTTACAAGTTAAATATATAGATTCAAACAAGTTCAATGAGTATAAACCTTTTTGATTGTTTACTTTTAAAATCACAAGTAAATTAAAACAGTATAATTTTAGACCTATTTAGTTTTTTCATCAAAACGCTTGAGTTGATCACCTGCAGATTAGTCATTCTTTTAAATATGGTTTTTAAAATAAGTATAGCAAAAACAATTATGTTTGTAACTTCTGTACCAATTTTTAAATCGATATGTTCAAAAATATCGAAAACGGAGTCGTTGAATGCAAAAGTTTTATAGTTAAAACGAGATAGGTAAAACAGAAGACTATTTTCAAGCGCCTCGTTTTTTAAAATAACAACAACAAAACCGTTCATACTTACTAAGAATATTTATACGGTTGTATTCAACTTGTAAAACAAATTTGATGTTGATATTCCGAAAATTGACGAAACTGGAATAGATTAATAGTTATTTGTGTAACTAGTGCGCAAAGTGACACTTTGCTGCACTTGAGAGAAACCTTTACGCACGAGCCGCAGGCGAGTGCGGAAAGTTTCTCGAGTGCAGCAAAGACACTTTGCGCCCGTGTAACACATTATATTTTTCCTACAGTTACTATAAACCATATAAATAACAGGTAATTGTATATAAAGGTGAACTTTTATTATGCATTTCCACAAATTAACAAATCAAAACTTAAACGAAATTGTTTCACAAAGTAACAAATAAAAATCTGAATGAATGTATCAACAACAGGATATAGGTTAAGTTATAAGTCCAAAGCGTTGAATGACAACAATGCACCATTTGATCGATTTAGTCACACAGCTGATCGAGTTAGTAGTGTTGCCAACTTGTTTTCAAGAGAAACGTATTACGTGCCTTATACATGCACACTCTTTTGTGTTGTTTGGTTGAAATTCTGGAGTGCGGGAAAGTAAAATGAGTGCGGGAAAGTGAAATGAGTGCGGGAAAGTAAGTAAATGCAGGAATCAGCTACTTTGCGTACTATAATCAGTGCAAGAAGACCCACTTTGTCAGGTAACTGTAGGAAAAATTAGTTCGTGGGTCTGGTACTCCTAAAATCGAGAAACCCTTTGATAAGTCAAGTGGCTCTAGATCGGGTAATTTTCAAGATAACAAGCTGAGACTCAGCATAAATGTTTAAAATACATATTTTAACTCCTATGTCAAGTTTTATTTCGATATATTAAAATTCAGCCAATTTAGAACGAGCCAACGCTTCATATATGAATGAGATTTCAACTTTTAGTGATTTCCCCTGCTGCAAAATACGTACCTGCATTATCGAATTTTTTCCAGACAAACCATTGCTCAGAGAAAAGAAGTACATATGACCTTTTTTATTGAAAAATATTTCCCCTACACGGTGGTATTTTTTATTTTTCTCTATCTTCATCCCAGCTCGAAATATTAAGGATAATCGAAAAAAATTATAATCGATTGTTTTTTCGACTTTGGAAAATCGATGGACTGGTTAACTTTTTTTTATGTTAATCTACATATTTTAATGTACTTATAAAAAAATCAGCCGTATTGTAAATTACTGGAACTTTTGGTCTAAAATTACCCCTACCGACTCGCCTATATGTAGTTCTGTGTTCATTAAACCTCACGAAATAATCTATAATCTGCTTTTTATTGCAGATTTATGTGAAAAATGTTTTTGTCTAATAGGAATAATTCTCGAAACATAGCGCGTAATATTAATTTAATGTTAGGGAGATATCAAACTGGGACCGATAAATGTATAATGACTTCGTTTTATTAAATAACTAGCTGGGTGCCCGTGCTTTGCTACGGGTTAAGCTCGATAACAAAAAATATCAATGTCAAAGGCATCCCGTATACTCTTTGTTAATACGCTATTTACACTATGCACTACTTTCTTAGCTTAAGTGTATAAAGTATTCATCTTTTAGTTTTATTAATACCTGTCGAAGGACAGCATTTTTATATGCTTATTTAAAGAACCTCCTTTCTAACGCTTTTTACGTTTTAATAACCTTAAACGCAAAATATTTTAAAATCCCGTCTTATTGCACATCTAGAGCATAAGGGGGACCACTATTTTAAGTCTCAAGTTAATAAGTTTGGTAGTTTTTGAGAAATGTTGATCATCAGCCAGTCAGTGGTATTTGGATTTTTTCTATGTTTCTAACGCTTTTTACGTTTTAATAACTTTAAACGCAAAATATTTTAAAATCCCGTCTTATTGCACATCTAAAGCATATGGGGAACCACTATGTTAAGTCTCAAGTAAATATGTTTTGTCGTTTTTGAGATGTAGTGATCATCAGTGAGTCAGTGGTATTTCGATTATATACATATAGCCTATAGATAGATAACCTTAAACGCAAAATATTTTAAATCCCCGTCTTATTGCACATCTAGAGCATAAGGGGGACCACTGTGTTAAGTTCTAAGTTAATATGTTTTGTCGTTTTTGAGATGTAGTGGTCAGTGAGTCAGTGGTATTTCGATTTTATATATTAAATAATGTACAAGATCAGTCAAATCAATTCGCTAATTATTTTGCATCGGTTTATTCCAATCACAAAGCACATTTGCTGAATACGAACGTGTCTTTTCATAAACCTCTTTCGCCTCAATTCACTTTGTCCTCTTGTGATATCGACGACATCAGTAGTATAAACAAAATTGTATTGTCTGTCTGTGATTTCGAAATAAATACTGTTTTCTAAGCTCATATGGCTGTTCACTTTTTACCAAAACCTAAACCTAATCTCTAGAATGGCTGAACTAATTTTGACGAAACTTTCATTTGCAAGTAGAGGCATTTTCAGAGATTAATCTAGGCTAGTTTTATCCCGGAAATATTTAGGGTTCCAATAAAAATTTAAAAAATGTAAACATTAAGGGTTTTGTGAACGAAAGTGACATGCGACCATTATTAATAAAACAACCGATTTGGATCAAAAGCGTAACACTTGGACAAGATCTTCTGTATTTTAATTTACTGTATACGCTGGTTTAACTGTTAAATATATATTAAATCAAAACAGTATGCAATAATGTGAAATGCACCCAAAGATGTTAAATAACCTTCAAAACCTGATTTGTTATTTTTATGTTCGTTAGGGAAATATGGGTAACAAACTGGCGGAAGCGATATATTTAGCGTTTACTGGTTCATGGCTAATAATTTACGTAGGCCTAAAAGGGATACATAGATTGATTTGGGCGAAACTCACTGTGCATTTTTGTGCCATGGAACTCAGATCTAAATAGTTTTTTTTTAAATTGCGCGTTATGGTAAGGCACAATATTTACCCGATAGTCCTTTTATTTATTTAATCACATTTGTTTAGATATCCTACTGTTGACACAACAAACTACGAACAATTTGAGTAATATACAGATCCCTCACTCTGGGAGTGTGTCTGAGAGGGGAAGTAAAGAGGGGGCCCCACGCTTTGTTTGTTGTGTCCAACTGGATCAGTAAAACCTCAATAAAAAAATATATACAGTATGTCACAAAAAAAACCATATCGCGCTATACAGTAATACAGGATCAGATTATATACATTAAAATAAAGTAAAATATTCAGAAACATTTTGCAATTTGGGTTAGTTGATTTTAGTTGTTTTTACAAAAGTATCAAACGTAACGATAGCAACAACAGTAACTGTGCCTAACTGTAGTAGGCCTAATGTATTTTAATCAGCGATTCTTTATTTATTAGAAACGGTTGCCAAATGAAGTAGTTACAATTACTTAAAATTTGAATCATAATCAGTCAATCTTGTGATCTCGTTTGAATATCTAGAGTCATTGTTAATGCAATAATTATAGTTATTGTTTTTAATTGAGTTGTTTTAAATCGTTTGTATATTCACTAATTTTCACCAACCTGGCGACTAGCAATACAATGTGAAAAGAATACAAACCCTAATACTTTAAATACAGTATGATTAAAACAAGATAGTACTATGTAGTGGACCTAAGGAACAGCCAGGATCACACCAAAACAATGTCAAACAAGCACAATGTATTCATTACAGGAATTACCTTCCTCCTGACCAAACAAAGGGTTGTACAGAAAATTATTTCAAACAAAATAGTAAATTCCACTAACTATCTACAACGTTCTCGCAAACAATTTTCTTTTGGTCTAAAATTAAAAACGTTTCTTGCTTTGAATATTTATGTTGTCATCACTTTTTTGATTTTGTAAAAAACTTTGTAAAATTGTTCATCACAATTAATTAGGCCCACAACATTTTATAAATTTGCTATGAAACAACATCTTTTTATTTATAAATATTTGTCATAGCTTTCTCTAAAAGGTGAAATACTTTTTAGCCGAATTTTTTTCATATAAATGTTGAAAGCAAGTAGGTAAAGTTATAAGAATGTGAGACGTTGTCCATTTTTTAAGTTAAATAAAATTTGTGGACCTAGTTTTTTGTGGAATTGGTTGTACCGCCAAAGCAGGTTGGAGAAGTAAAAGGGATGACACGACAAGCCCATTAGGAAAGACACACTCCTAGTCTGCGCCAACTGTACGTTGTAACTCATTTTCAAGGGGTAAAATAATACTAAAACTATTGTGTTAAACAAAAATCCCTATACATAAGTCATTTTCCCTGACTTCAAGAAACATTTATGCTAAATTTGAAGAAAATCTAACAACGCGGTTGGTCGTAATCGCGTAACAGACAGATCTAGAAACATGACCTCGCTTACATTCGGTCAATATAATATGTCCCCACTACCACCAACACCCGCCTCAACTGGCAATCCCCCTCCCATACACGAAACAGTTGCATGTCTTAAAAATTACCATAATCCGTAAAATTACCCTGTATGCCTAATTCCCGTAACGACTAATCATCCTTAATGCCGTTCTGACAAGCCGTTCCTGTCAACAATTACTGGACATGTTGTCCTTACTTAGTTAGTTAGGTTTATATTTCCATTCGGTCTCAGACCAAATTGGCTCAGCACTGATCCAATAGCGTGAACATTCTTCCTACTGTACTTAACAGGTTTCTTTATAAAATAAGCCATGATTTATTACTGATTCCATGATGTTGCTACTCTGAGTTAAGCGCACACACATTATGTTATAAAATAATTATACCACGCAGCTGAACCGCTGACGCTGACGTGAATTGATCGAACTTCTAAAATTAAGTTTATATGTTTTAGGGCTGCAATGAACTATTTCGGAAATTGGTCTACTCACGAATGCTACTACATATTGGTCTACTACTTGTGCGCTGAATAGCTGCCTACGTGTATGAAATATATTACTAGAATGTGTTTGCACCTAAGCCTACAGCCTCGGTTCATACGTTGCTTCGTTCC
>JAGFPH010009406.1:0-11312 GCA_018207615.1 Philaenus spumarius | reverse complement strand
CTTCGTTCCGATTGCAGCGGCAAAATTCGCTTTTCATGTTTGCACCTCGACCTTGCGGGCTTGAATTACGGATTACACTTTGCGAGTTTGCACCTTGACATTGCAGCCTCGGTTTATAGACTGCTTCGCTTCACTCTCAGTGAACAAACTCGGATCACTGTGATAGTTTTGATCAACTTAATGTATATTGTTTCAAGAAGTTATTGTTTGTCAATCACTAGGCCTATTATTATTTGAAAAAGTAAACATATTCATTTACTGTACAGTAGTAAACGACATAACCTAAAATCAATCCAGATAACATCGGTTCTTACACAGTTGTTATAAAGAGTAGTCGCTGTTAAGGACGACCCCCAAATTTTCCTCTGTCGCTGCAGATAAAAAGAATGTTGAAAGAATAAAACGCCAAAAGAAATATAACATTACCTTTAAAAAAAACCTTTCGATTGCGTTTTATAGACTTAACAACATTTTCACAACCTATCTACATGTTTGGTACCCGTACCTGTATGAAACTTGTATTGTTACAGGTGGTCCAACCATCACGGCTGAAGACAGTCTGGGCGGGCCAAGAAGGCAATACTGTGACGGCCACAGATATTGAAGTAGAGATCAACAGTTTCCTTGGCAACTCTGTGAGACTGCAATGTGTGGCTGATCTGTTCACCATATATCGGACAACATCGGAACTAGTGGAGATAGCGCTGGTGGAAGATAAACCTAGACTCGCTTCGGTGTTGGGTACTTGGGATTCTTCAGGTGGGTTTAGAATTAGAATTTCCGAATATAGTTTTGTATGCCCAGTCGATACAACGAAGCCCCGACATAAGTTCACTTTAAGTTATTAGGTTACTAGTAAGCTCCGTGAGAAAAAGTGACAGATAGATTAATTAGATACGCATCAGAAATACATAATTGAAGAGGTGGATTCCAAAACGCACAAAGTCATTTTTTGCCATTTTGAGGTTTTTATTTTATTTGATTATTTAGGATGGTCTCCATCATGTACACAATCATTTATTACAGAACGCGCTAATTCGCCTTCATAATTCAATGCGAAAGTTGATGTTGTTTTCCAAAACGCACTAAGTCAGATTATTTCTTTTCCAAACAGTGCTAAGTCAGTCGAGTGTTCGTTTGCGCATGCGCGATAGCCAGACGGCGCAACGGCATCGCACCTGCTATTCCTTTCCAGTTTTCTTTCTTGTGTCCAGTATAGCAGCTTGGTTTTGTAGTTTAATGTGTTGTTTAGTGTTGAAATGGATGAATTGGAAGAATTTAATCGTGTTGTGAGTGATGTAAATATAGGACGACAAAACCGAATCAGAAATGAAGGCGAATTTCCTTGTAAAGTTTCCCAGCTCACACCAAAAAGAGTTATTTTAAACTATGTGGTAAAACTTTTTTATCTATAATAGGGTTTTCTCGAAGGCGTGTAAACACCTTAGCAAATCATTTAAAGTCTGGGGTATGCCCATCTGAAAAACGGGGCGGATCAAGATTAAAACCAAAAGACCAGGATAAGACTGAGTTTATTGGCTATTTGAAATGCAATGAAAGCCACTATGGACGAAATAAAAGTGGATGGTTATCTTAATCCCGAGCTTTCTGGTAAGATTATGGCGGATGTGGAAATAGTCCTGTTAAACATACAATAAGCCCATTTCTTGAAAGTTTTATAAAATATTTCAAATTAATTTAATTTGAATTAAATTTTTGGCAACTCAAAAACAGACGTTTGTTTGTTTTGTTATGAAAAAAAAGGAAAGTATTAGAGCTTAAAAAGACCTCAGAGGTAAAGGGCGTTAAATGACTGAGTACAGGCTTCATAAACTGCGATGTAAAAAGTTCTATGAACTCTTAAGAAAAGAAGATGAGAACGTTATAAAATGTTCATTCGATATGCAATAAAACCAGCCTCTTCCTAAACTAAGAGTTGGTGAGGTTTTTCATGCCAAGCAGATTTGGGTATACAACCTGACCTTTGTTTTAGTGGGCAATACCCAAAACACATTGGTTATATTGGTTTAAATGTAGTCATTATTTGTATCTTGCCCTATATTTAAAATTTAAATATAAAAATAACATAAACATGATTGTCTATAGTCAAGTAATAATAAAAACATAATTTTAGGTTAGGCCTATTAATTATACTGAACCAACACACATTTTCTTTAACGCATTTACTTTCATTACCATAGAAACCAAGTTAGTAAATTTAGACATTAAAAAAATGAGAAAGCACTATGTCCATTTTAGAAGTATTACCAAGAATACTAATATTACACAACGCACAATATTAGAAAGAGCAATGATGTCCATTTCAGAGTTACCAAGTAAACTATTTTAAAATAACTACTTATTAACGGCTGAACAAATTTTCTTGAATACACGTTAAAATCAGTTATTAACCCCCAACGCAAGCAGAGTTTAAGTATGTGCAGTACCAGGAAAAACAACAGTTCCATACAGTCCTATTCAATATATAACTTATCTTTCGTAGAATTTTGAAGATAATATTTTGTAAATTGCAGGAAATCGTTCATGAACATCATCTCCTATAAAATCGAGTGTACGTGAGCAACATATAATATAACAGCTGATTTCTCCCATCATAAATAAATGTAAACCCAGTTTAGATTATAGTTTGGGGTTATGTTTACAACTTCAATCGTTATAATTTCTTGTGAAGTTAATTTTTTTTTTTATATATGAGTTATAGAACTAATGCATACTATAATGTACGTTATAATATTTGCTTTGAGGTTATAAACTATAATATAAATACAACCTTTTATCATCAATATAAATTTAAAGAAGAAATAGGCCTCCCTATTCGTTTAGTAGCTGATTTTACCCATCAATACAAACAAACCCAGTGTAGATTATAGTTTGGGATTATGTTTAGGTAGGCATAGATATAGGCTAAGTAGGCCTTAATGTTGTTTGTAAATAGTTGGGTTTTTAAATTGTGTATTTCTAATGTGTATCTAATTAATCAGCCTGTGATTTTTCACGGGGGTTTACTAGTCTAAATTATAATTTGTAGTTGACGAAACAATGTAAATTATACATTTTCATTACAGATAGATTATAAACAAGACGAAAAAACATGATTTTCATTCGAGTCACTTGATAGAAGTAAAACATTGGGGCGAATTTTGTTAACTACGAACTATACCTTGGATCTTTCTGCAAATTTTAATGCCGTACGCACATGGTGGAAACTAAAAATAAGACCGGCATTAGTAAGAACGAAAGTGTATACTAGCGATATTCTAGTCGTGCTCGAGCGCTTTACCAATGTAACATCATAGGCCAGTCTTCTCAAGGTTGGCTCCGCTCACTGGATTCTATACTTTTACTCGAGTGTTATTGCACACCCTTAACGTGTGTATCTGTGTCATCGTAGCTCCCAAACGGATGAACCGATTTTGATTTAGTGTTTTTTGTTTGTAAGGTGACTTGGTCGAGAGTGTTCTTAGCCAAGAAAATCTAATCAGCCGTTTGAAGACCATCAGCTTTCTAAACATTTCTCCGCAAAATTTGTTGTTTTTAGATTTTCAACTTTAAACATCTTGAAACGGATAACTGCAGAAAAATTAAATTTTGCACATTTTTGTAAACCAATGTGATAAAACTTTTATTTTGTGTTTCATGAATTTATCTTAAACCGTTCTCACGCAGACAGACAACTTGTGAACCAAGCAAGATAGGACAAATGTTATTTTGTATTATTTCCTAGATTTGATCTGATGATAGCATAGTAAAGTATTGTAGAATGGTTACGAGGACACCTTGTATGCCATACAAAATATATATGTATACTGTGTTGGTCAAACCACCAACTAAAACAAACTACTGTAATTAATGAGCATATACTTTCTCGAAAACAAACACTGCTTTAATTTATTTAAATTTTAATCAACAAGTTGCCCGGTGACTATGACTTAATCCAATTGAAGAAGTAATCTAACCCACCTTAGCGTGTACTCTAATGAGACAGGGTGTGTATGAAGAGGGGTGAACTACCCTTAGTTTTGAGTGGTTTTGCCCTCGTAAAGTCTGTAACTCGAAATCGTATATACCAAATACAGAAATGCGTTTGGATAAAACAAATGCAAAATCTTAAAAATATAAACCTGTGACATTCTGCTAATTTTTCATTTTCAATAAATATTAAAAAACACTGGTCAGTTTAGTTTGAAAATGACACTGCTTCTACTAGGGGAGAGTAGGGTAATCGTGCGCGGCGGGTAATACTGTCAGCGAGCCACGAGATGGTCCCTGTAGCTGGCCGTATACAGCCATGTCCTCACGCGGTATCGAGTGTTTAGCAGGCGCAAAGGGGAGTAACGGGGACTATTTAATAGACTGACGCGATAGCGGAAAATATAACGTCATATAGCTTAGTATTGATATTGATCATGTAGGCTTATGTTAAAATGGATTTTTGTAATTAAAACAACCGATTTTTTCAAATTAATTCTATTGACTAAATTCTCAACAAAATCAGCACAAATAGTAATCAGTAATGAAAAATGTGTACCTAGTAGCCTACGGGCGCTTTAAATATCATACTACATATAAATAAATTGAGTAAATTAAGTTTAAAAAATATGCAGTAAGTACAGGATGTTCTAAAAATCAAAAAGTTATAAAGCAGGACCTACAATAATAATAACCAAATTAAAACAGTACTTGTAATAAAAGTTAAAAGAACTAGCAAGGCTTAGGTCTACAATTTAATAAAAACCTAACCTAAAAGTTAGAAATTTACAACTTTTAATTAGAAATGGCAATATCTCGTGATCCGTAAGTGCTATGGAGATAATAAAAAAGCAAATTGTTCAGAATGTTATAAGCTCAAAGTTTGGTCTCCTGCATTTTTGCTAAAAAAGCACTAGTTTTCTGGTTATTTTTAATAATATAAAAAAGTACACCTCTACACGTGAATATATTAATTAATTGGACCCCTATGGATGTAAAGTTTTTTTTATTTCACTGTCAAGAAGTTCTAAAAACAATTTTTCTGTAGGCCCGATTTTTTCTCAGGTCGAGGCTTATTTTTGCACAGAATGACTGGGTTATTAATTAGTTTTAAGAACTCTACGCAGGAGTTTTATAACTTGTTGTATAATAAACGCACAGTTGTTGTATAAAAAATGTGTTATATCAATTAAAGTTAATTTATAGTCATATTTATTATAATTTGTATTACTTGATGTTTTCTTTTATTGTTATTTGTAAGGAACATTATTACACTGTTCATTAATAATTTAATTTTCTATCGTTTTTAAACTTAGAAATACAAAAATATTATACTTTACCAACCTGTTACCGTGTTTTTAAATACATATTATTAATAATATTTCAACACTACTAATCGGAAAATTATAATATTTTTTAAGCTGTTATCTGTTAATCTATTAAAATCCATTTAGTATAATAATTAAGTAAAAGTACATACGAACAGTATATATATTTTGTTCTTTCACAGCAGTAATTGCATACATATTTCCAATAATTGCTACTAATAATGTTATTTTTTATATAATATATTTAAAAAAACACACACATACACACCGAAGGATTCCTATTTTGTACCATGATTCCACGTTCGATTTTAAATAGCATTTTTCGAATAACGATGCTGCGGACATTCACTACTACGGCGGCTCTGTACTAGAGACAGACGGCCGTGGCACATTGCTACAAGCGCCTTCAAACTAAATGTAGGCAAGGACTCAGGGACCATCTCGTGCCTCGCTGACAGTAGTGCGCATCGTAAAAGTCGATTAAAAAAAGTAGTTGAAGGGATCCCGTCAGGTGCTGATGCCAAGTGGTAGACTCGGCAACTACTACAAAACCACGTTGAGTTTACCAAACTGCATTTGAGGTTATGCGAGGCAAAACATTGAAAGTGGTGCATGTCATGTTATTTTGTGCTCTTCAAAAAATCCGAGTTAAGGATTGTTTTGTTGTTATTTGAAGTACTAATATATATATTTATAAATGGTAGTACTTGCTTTATAGTTCAGTGTGATCGGTTTGGCATTCCCGTCTTTGATTTAATAGTTGTAGGGCAAAACAATGGTCTAAGCACAATCGGGTATTGGTGCGCAGCGGTGCGCACAATTACACCTCAAACAGTTATATGGTAAGGCACCCTATTTATGTTTCTTTTTACGTTCTTGTTCGCAGATGCCGAAGAAATACACAAAAAAACTGATAGAATGGCATACACTGTAGAAACGTTGATAAATGATTTAGCGGCGCGGCCATCAAAAAAGATAAAAGAAAAATTAGGGAATTCGGGAGGAGTTTTGGTATTCCCGAATTCACTCTAAGGAAACAATTGTCACAAGATAATCTTAAGCACCCTTGGTGTGGGAGAAAAGCTGTGTTCTCAGAAGAAGTTGAACACGATTTGGTGGAATACATCCTTAAACTTTGTAAACTGTTTTATGGCGTAACCCAGAAGCAATTGCGTCGCTTGGTTTTTAATTATGAACAGGAACATAACATTCCTAACAAGTTTAATGGAGAAAAAGGTCTAGCCGGTAAAGACTGGCTCTACGGTTTTTGAAAAAGACACCCCAGAATAAGTCTTCGTCAACCTCAAGCCACTAGTCTTAACAGAATTGCTGGTTTTAACAAAGAAGAAGTACAGCTTTTTTTTATAAAAACCTTGAAACAATTATGCAGAAGCATACTACTTTTCCCGCCCATAGAGTGTATAACCAGGATGAAACTGGAATAAGCACCGTTCAGAAAAAATGTCCTAAGATTTATGGGCCCAAGGGTGTAAAACAAATAGGAGCTGCGACATCTGGGGAGCGTGGAAGAACAATCACAGTTATTTTTGCAATGAACGCTTCTGGTAACTTCCCCCCACCTTTGTTCGTTTATCCCCGAACCAGAATGACACCCCTTCTTGAAAATAAACGGTATCAGTTAACTGACACAAACTTTCTCCCAACTTACTGTAGTCAAAATAATATTGTTTTTAATCATTTTATTTACTACTTTTTAGAACAAAACAAAAAAATAATATTCTACCTACGTCAATCGTATAAAAAAGTTATTGTCCCAGGCGGGATTCGATCGCGCGACCTTTGAATTACTGGCCGTCCTCGCTACCGTTGTGCTACCCCGTGCGGCCGTCGCCGTGATGCTAGATTGACAACATAAACTTGTTTATTTTTTAACATTTCCCCATAATTATGAAACGCCGAAGTTTTGATAAAAGCGGGTGGCATCTTGATTTTGTTTGGCATCTTAAGCAGTATAAATACTGAAAATTTGATCAAAATCGTTAGAGCCGTTTTTGAGAAATTTGCATTTTTGTCGTTTTTTATTGGTTTTTAGGGGTAAATTACCCTTAAAAATTAAAAATTCAAAAAAATGAAAAAAACGCCTGGAGATATTAGGGTTTAGTACCTACATACCAAATTTCATGAAAATCGGACCAATAGTGTCCCCTCTGGTCGTGTATACATACTGACACACTGACAGACAGACACCACGTTAAAAACACTTTTTTGGGTTCAGGGAGCACCAAAACAAAAAATTCCACTAAAAATATTTTTGGGTTCAGGGAGCACCAACACAGATAATTGCACTAAACAATTTTTTGGGGTTCTGGGAGCACCAAAACAGATAATTCAACTGAAAATTCAAATTCGAACATTTTTACGAAAACAATACTTTCTCCATATACTACGTATAGGGTGGAGAAAGTAAAAATGGACCAATCGGTGCTGTTTACACCAACTCTCCTAATGGATGGAGCAATGGCTGTATTTTTATGAAGTGGCTTACTCACTTTAAGAAATATCCAACTGAGAGTGATCCTGTGTTACTAGTTTTAGACAATCATGGTAGCCACGTGTCAATTAAAGTCTACGAGTTTTACAAAAAAAAAAAACTTTATTCACATGGTGTCACTGCCACCCCACACCTCACACAGGCTTCAACCCCTGGATCTTACATTTTTTAGTCCGCTAAAAAATGCGTTCTACAGAGAATGTGATTTCTATCTGACATCGACAGGTCACACAAAGATCACGGAATATGATGTGGCAGAGCTTTTGAATAAAGTTTTTGTGAAAGTGGCCAAAATAAGCACTGCTGTGTCTGGATTCCAATCATCAGGAATTTATACATTCAATGCTGACAAATTTTCTGCGATGATTTTGCTGCCGCGAGAGAAATAAATGTTCAGATGATTTCTGTTGAATTGATGGATGTTTCTGCTAATCTAGAGTCTCCTGGTCCGACCAAAGCCTCGTCCGAAGGAAATGAAAATAATTTGAATCTACAAAATGAACCTTTCGTGGACTCCGAAAACAATGATAGAAGTTTTTATGATGATCCACATCTAAAGACAATTCTTTTTTTAAATTTGTGCCAATCCCCAAACCAATTACAAAGAAAGCCAATGTTAAACCACGTGCAAAGCATCACTCCGAGATATTAAGCAGCACTCCTATGAAAATAAAGTTGGAAAAAGCTATGGAAAAAAGAAATATTAACGAAGAAAAGAAGAAAAAGAGGGAAATGAAAAAAGCTGCACGTTTTCTGGGTTTCGAAGAGGTTAAGGATAAGAAAAAAATTCCTAAAATAGATAAGAAACCAATCAAATATAATAAAAGGTTAAAAAAGAGTTTGAGTCATCTGAAGAATCAGTGATCTCAACCCATGTACCAACAATTCCCACGGTGTCCAAAGGTCATTTTTTGTATGTCCTTTATCGCCGAGTGGTTTCATTTGTTTCATCCTCATTTTGTAATTCAAGTAAAGCTAAGTCAAATACTTTTATGAAATTTACACTGATAATTTACAATTATACAGTTTAATTCTTTGATTTATTCTCTACAATTTCTTATTATTATATGTCATTTTTGGGCAACGGATATATTCCTAAATTACTATTCAAAACAGGCCTAGTTTTGTTAGCAGTCTTGTAGTAGGAACATAAAAGCTGGTGTTTTCAAAATAAGAAATTTGAAATTGATAAATATTTTTATACAATTCTATTTAGAACTAAATTACGAAACGTTTTTACATTTATGAAAAAAATTACAATAATATTTACTACTTTTTATGAAGGCCTAAAGTTGAACTTTTTCCTTTCGTTACTGAACATGCTTGTTTCTTGAGCTAATAACTTTGTTAATTTTACTTCAATCATTCTTTTACTGGCACATATGAATTGTTTTAACCTTTACCTTCAAAAAAGCTACGGAACACTTTTGAATTGGTTTAGAATAAACGTTTAAAAACATGGTTGAAATACAAAAACTTGGACGATTTTTAACAAATTTGAAGTTTACGGCAATTTTGTGAGCTTACTGTTAGAGATACGGAAAAAATCACGAATACAATTTTGTTAAAAATCTAATTTGCTACCCTTAAAATGTTTTTAGTTTTTAAATTCGACTTACGGCTAAGCCACAAACTGGCTTTGGAAAAAGCTTACACTGAGAGAAACGGTCCGGCCGTCATTTTTATTTTATTTAAGAAGAAAAATGGAAAAAATCGTATATAGGCTACATGGCTCGGCCTAGGGATAAGGAACATTCATGCAAAAAATCATCAAAATCGGTCAAGGCGTTTGGCCGTAATCGTGAGACAAACAGACACACAGACAAATTGTTCACGTGCTTACACTCAATAAATTATTCATTTATAATTCAATGTTAATACAGTAATTTTTTTAATAATTTATTTACCGAAGAAAGTTTGGCATTATTTTCCGAGGTACAAACTTCCCAATCCCTTAGGCAACCATCGTCAGGCACAGGGGAATTGAAGCAGGAGAGAACCAGGTACAAGAGTAAAGGGTTATCCAATCAGAAAAGAACCAGACTCTTTGTACACCTTTACGAAATATTTTGTGGTCGACCCTTTGTTGGAGTGTACCCGGGCTCTCTGTTCTACATTCGTAAAAAACAACGTGTTCACTTGTTAATGAAAATCGATACATAGAAAAGTCGAGTATTATTTTGTGTGTGCATAAATGAAAACAAACTAGCGAAAAACAAAATTATAAAATAAATAAATTAGTTCCATACATTATTTATAGTATAAAACTAAGGCGCACGTAGCAAAACGATTGCAAGAGTAATAAAACACAAATTGCAGCCAGCCGATTACCCCCCACCCCTTCCATGACCTAGTTGCAGCCTTGTTTGTTCTATGCAAGATGCATTACAGCAGCGCCAACATTTCAGAGACAAATAAGTATTTCTTTATAGTCGGTAACTTTATAGCCTACCTGAGCGTGTTTCGCACGCCGACCCAATGCTTACACTACTGAACGAAATAATTTAACCTGTATTTCAGCTCGTATAAACGGGAAGGTTTACGATTACAACCGCAATAAAAACCCGTAAAAGATTACGTAGGCCTACATAAATTTAAGACTATTTGGGCAATGTGTGTAAACGTACCCTAAATGTGGGAATATTGTTAACTATTTTTACACCATTGATAGGTAGACCATCCTGTACCTTTTGCAAAAAAAGCTAATTCTTTTTTTAACATTCTATAATCAGACTAAATTCTTAACTATATAGCTATGCGCAAACATGTATTATCTACGCATCCTTCTAATATATACAAATTAAACTGTTGTGCCTTAGGTATAATAACTTCTTATCAATCTGAAGTAACATGCATATATAATAAAATAAAAAGCAGCAGTGCCGCATTACTATAGCCGAATTTTCTTAAAAGGGAATAACTAGTATTAATACTGGGTGCTTTGTATTAATTTTGTTCCTTGTTCTGGGAACTGTACCAAAAATACCTTTGCTCAGGATTATATTAAATTTAATTGCATTTCGAATGATATAACTCACAAATTGTACTCGGGCTTATGAGCGCCAGAAATCACGCAATTTTCTCGCTCTAACTTTGCCATGTTGGTTTGAATCAAATAGGCCACCATTTTGTGTCAAATCGAAAAATTTTAAAAAACAGAATCTGGGAAATCATACAAGGACGCTTTCACCAAACATTCAGCAATTTTGAAGCATATTTACTACCACTTATTAAGGTGAGAAAAAACATATACTTATACTCCTCAAATCAGTATCTAAAAAAGATTAAACGGCGTCAAACTCCGTCAATTTATCTAAAAACCAAAAATATATCTAAAGAATCTTACTAGATATATTGGCCCTTTCACCAAAAAATCAGCAATTTTGAAGCATAGTTACTACCTCTTATTAAGTTGAGAAAAACATATACTTATACTCCTCAAATTAGTATCTAAAAAAGATTAAACGGCGTCTAACTCCGTC
>JAGFPH010009405.1:34022-47283 GCA_018207615.1 Philaenus spumarius | reverse complement strand
ATCAGACGTCCCTCCTATAGTTTCAAAAATATGAAGGTTCCCGTAAACCCATGCAATTGGATAGTTTTCAACCAATGAAACATTTTGCATTCGAGATATTGGTTGATATCTTGATATCGTTTTGTAGGGAAAACTTCGATCTTTCGTTTATTGTAAATTAAACTAGATTTTACTGGTTAGATACTATTCAAACAGCAGTGGAAAGTACAGACTTTTGTAGAATTCTAACAGCGGATGAGATCTGTAAGCAAGTCTGTTTCCCAAGCTAAGGTTCCAACCTTC
Source organism: Philaenus spumarius (assembly GCA_018207615.1). Taxonomy (NCBI): domain Eukaryota; kingdom Metazoa; phylum Arthropoda; class Insecta; order Hemiptera; family Aphrophoridae; genus Philaenus; species Philaenus spumarius. Next base: position 47,001 of record JAGFPH010009405.1, on the reverse strand, counting down.
ATTTTGTTTCATTTTTCCGCGCGTCGTTTTATTTGATTTACCTCATTTCGTGATTCAAGTAAATCTAAGTCAAATACTTTTATGAAATAATAATTTACAATTATAAAGTTCATTTATTTGATTTATTCTGTATACTTTCTTATAACAATATTTATTTGTTTGGCAAAGGATATATTCTTAAATTACTATTCACACTAGGTCTAGTTTTGTTGGGAGTCTTGTAGTAAGAACATAAAAACTGGTGTTTTCAAAATACGAAATTTGAAATTGATAAATATTTTTTTACAGTTATATTTAGAACTACATTACGAAATTTTTTTACATTTTTATGAAACAAATTACAAAACATTTTACTACTTTTTATGTAGGCCTAAAGTACTTTTTCCTTTCGTTACTGAACTTTTTCGTTTCTTGATATAATTAACTTTGTAAATTTTACATCAATAATTTTTTACTGTCCTATGTGAATTCTTTGAACTTTTCTCTACAAAAAAGCAATGTAACACTTTTGGATTGGTTTATAATTACTATATTTGGCGAATTTTTGAAAATATGCTTTTACACCCACCGAAATGGCTTGGCGTTGCAATGGCATGGATAGTCTAAGGGTTAAATACTGTTTTAAATTATAATATTTTATTGCTGCTGCATAGAACCAATCATCAATTGTTAAACTAGTTTACGCTAAACAAACTTAAGTTTAGGTTGATCAAAACGAATTACAAAATGTGGAAAATACCACATAAACGGTAGTTACGTTCAAAGTATTATGGTTAAGTTTGTGTAGTCATAATTAGAGAATTTCGAATGTTTTGATTTCTTTATACGGCCAAAGTCTCCGTTTAAATTTATATTTTTTAAATAGGCACGAAATTTTTACATAGATATAGTTAAATAGATAAATTCATATTTTATTTCTGTTTCTGATTTTTGTTTCTAAACAAATGAAACGAAACATCTTCAAACTAATATCAATCATCTATAAAACTACTGCACTTGAGTTATGATTAAAATCGTAACAAACAGAATGGCCGAGATATGCTTCGTGCTATTCCGTATGGTCTGATAAATACGCAAAGAGGCGAGGTTTTTGGGCAAAGTAGTGCAAGATCTATTGCGTATCCACCACTGTTGAACCACACTGACTCTTATGAACTATAAACAATATGTTACAATATGATATGTTCCACCATTCTTTTTAGTAAATTGGGTTACTTTTCCTTAAGTGTTTCCAAAAAAACAAAAAATACTTAACTTTAGCTCTATTATTTAATTTTGTGATGGTGAAAGGTATTTCCATTGTATAGAAAATGATGTATTACACACTTTAACAATGCACTTTAGCCTCCATATTTCATTATTTCAAACTGGACTATGTTACACTGAGGACAACAATTCGTAAAAAAAACCACACGTCTATTTGCCTTCTACTATCTTTCCGCACAATATATCAGCCGCATTGTATAACAAGTTTTTCTTTTAGTAGGACGAATAAGAAATCATTCTAAGTTAAGGTGGACTATTAAAATATCCTAGTTAAAGTTTTAAAGGAGTGATAAACATTTGTATAACAAGCCATTATGACTAGGGCCTACTTCTAAACAAAAACCAAACGTAAACGTAAACATTATTTCAATCATGTTCTGCAAATCAAGAATACTTTTTGATTTTATTAGAATACATAGATCAAGTCCAGACCTCTTCTACGATCCAACGCTAAAACAACGATGTAAAAATAAGAAGCTTACTCCTTCGTCTCTGGGGTAATCTCATACGCTCAGATTGCTCCATATTTTCTGTACCAGATAACAAAAGCAATTTTCTCCTTTCTTAAACATAGCCCTGTTTTATTAAACATATTTCAAACCATTATGTGTAAAATTAACAGTATAATACAAACTTGTATTTTGAAATAACATTTAAAAGAGACAGTTACCTTTAAAGTTGTTTGTCCTGAAATAGTTTCAAAAAAATCTTAAATAAAAAAAATTAGTTTTTGTTTATGTTTTAATAATTTAGTTGTGGCTAGTTTTAAAACGGTAAATTACATTAGCAAATTCCTCCTAGTATTACTTATTTCTAAGAGAACTGATTATTTACACTTAATTAAAAGCTTGTATCATATTTAATAAAAAGGAATTAAGACACGTAGAAAGTTATAACAATTTGAGTTGCTGATTGTTCTACTCAATTTTCAATTAATGCGTATAATACTAAAATAGTATATTTCGCACCTAGGGCCGAAAATGAGGTTTTGCAGGCTTGAGATCGTGTTTCAAGTTCGAGACGGAGTCGAACTATATTATAGTTGACGGAGTCAAATATTTATAAGTTGAAGTATACACCAGGTCTCATTTTATAAAATATTTTTCGAACTGTATTTTTGAACGAACTTAAAGTGTTTTATTACACAAAAATCCTAATAACATTTTAAAATTCATAAAAAAACAGCAAAATAAACTAAAATGTGCAACTGAGCAATAGCTAAAAATATAAAAAATTAAGATCGAAGGAAAGAAGAATGACTGGTTTAATCAACTTCAGATGCGGATTTTGAAAGCTTTATCTACATTTTTCATTTTAAAAAGTAAGTTTCCATTCTAATTAAACACAAACAAACACCCTCACGGACTTTATAGTAGCAATACCTCGGCAAGTTTTCAATAAAAACAGTTGAACAATCTGCATTATATAACTGTAAAGTATATTATTAATTAGTATTTATACGCCTTCCATTCTGCAGTTTTTCAACTCAATTCACTTATTTTATTGTTACATTTTTATTATATTTTTATGTTGTTTGGATTTAAGGGGGCACTCCACCTTTAAACAAAATTTATTTATTTTTAAAGTAAACCTAATTATTTTATGTTTTATAATAGGAGTGTTGGTTATAGTGACGTTTCCATAAGTTTTGGCCCCCCACACCCTCCTCCCCGGAGGGGCGGGGGTTACTTTTTACGGATTTAACTAGGTTTCACTGTGGCAGACATAACTCAAGTTGTATTTGAGATAGCCTCATTTTTATTTTGATGTTCAATTATATAAAATATTTCTGTAAAAAATATGTTATTATAATTTTTTTTATAAAAAATTTTTGTAAAATCTTTTTTTAATCATTTCTTAAAATCTTTATTATAGGAACTAATGTATATCCATACTACAGGTTGTACAATGAAATGTCCTCTTCAAAAATAAAAAAAATATGAGGCTTTCTCAAATACAACTTGAGTTATGTCTGCCACAGTAAATGAAAACGTGAGAAACAAAACTTTCGGATAACGGCCTAGAAAAATACTCAGTTATTTGGAGAAAATACATGTACGCGTTTCGTTTTTAGGTAAAATAAACTAATTATAAGCATATTATCTATACTTATTATATATCAAATTGTTCAGAAAATCACAATAAACAAAAGTAGGTGAAAATATTTTTTTCATTTTTTCATTTTTATCAATATTAAGGTGGAGTGCCCCCTTAATAACAAATCACTTTAGGAAGTAATTTGTTTAAAACACCTTAAAGTACTACTTATTGTAAAATTATTAGAAATATTAAATAGTAACATGAGATTTGTTTTAATGTATGTTTTTTATAAATCAAATGCTGCTGTTTTAATTACTGCAAATATAAGTTGAACTAGTAAGTAAAATTAATATTATTATACACTGTATTATCACTGTAATTGCGTTATAATATCATGTCAATATAAAGTACTTAGTTTCTGGGAAATTACTGTAAATTACAAATATTTTAAAATAAATTTATTCTTATAAATAGTTTTAAAAAACCTGAAGTCTATCTAAAGTACTTGGTTAAACATGTTATGTGTAGTAAACATGACCACCCAACTTAACTCCATACAAGCTATTTCTTAGCGGAATTAATAATAACAGTTGATTTTTTACGTTAATGCAATTATGAATTTCTGATGTTTATTTTGGTGTTTGTTTTATATTCCTAAGGAATACACATTCTTTTTAGATTGTATATTACACATTAAACATATTGATTATGTTTATTATTATTTTATCAACTTATCATTAAGGTTATGACTAATCTTAATTAAAGAGTTTGGCTTGCAAAAAAGGCAGTGGTTTCATAAGTATGCCTATATTTCCTAAAATCCGAAACGCTGAGTACTAAATGTGTATCTCAGAAATAAAATACAACTTTTGGATCAAAGGGCGTCTAATTCAAAGTATTTCTAATGCTACATTTCTAGAAAGTTTCCGCGTTTTCGTTAACTATAGCTACTCTGATTCCTTCATTCGAGCCAATTTTCTGTTAGTAAAGTTCAGATTACGTCTGCTTGAACTCAAGGGTATATTTACAAAGGAGCGTACACAAAGAGGGAAATAGCTTGGATAACATATTTTCATGTAAACTTTATATCTATGGTTTGCTTGACTCTACACTTTAGCATATTCTATTAATCAGTCCCAGTTATGGTAACTTAACCATAGGAAAGATGATCTATTGCAGTGACTATTATGGTGAGGCCTAAGGTTGGGAGTGTTCAACAAACATCGACCATTGTCTCCAGAACACGTCTTTGGGTGTCATTGAAATTTGAATATACAGGGTGTCCTGCGACCATATGAACAAACTTTGTCACGTTATTCAGCATGTCAAAAGAAACAAAAAATGTAATATAATATGTGTCCTATCTCATTCCGTTTTCGGTCTGTCTGTCTGCATGTGTTTTTTTACAAAAGACTTAATATTTTTAGAAGTAGAAAAGATATTGAGCTCAAACTTTGTACACCTATTTGTTGCGTAACCTTTTATCACTGTACGAAAAATTAGAACAATATTTTAAATATTTTCAAAATGGCGGCCGTTTATAATTTTTAAAGTAAAATATCTCAAAAACTGCTGACTTTACAAAAAAATTACAAGAGACAAACAAGTTTACTTTTTTAATGACAAACTCAATGGTTTTTTAAATTTTTTCTGTAGCTCAAAGGACAACAGAGATATTGACAAAAAAAAGGGAAAAATGTATTTCTTGGTAGTTGTCAACAATTTTCAGAATTACTCTAGAAACAAAATATTTTAAAATTATTTTGAGCTAAAATAATAAGTTATTTACATAATGTTCCGAGCACTTTCTGAGCTGATTCCACTAGCAAAAATAACGGAAAAAGTTAATTAATTCATAGGTCTGGAAATGCTTCGTTATAGAGTTACAGCTAGCGAAAGATTTCACCCGTGTTTCAGATTACTCACATAAACGAATCCCTATTGAAATATGTAGGGCGTTAATTAAGGTGTAAAATTATTGAAATAATGCTAAACATTATTAGTTTGGTAAGCCTATTTTAAAACCAAAGTGCAATACATTGCATTTGAGGTTAATTTGTTCATAAGTTATTATTTAATTGTTACTATAATTGATATTATTAATTAAATTGTATGTAATTTTCTTATTTATCCTTCAGCCAATAAGAATAAATTATTCATCATGTTATTTGTCTTAAAATTGACTAACTTTTTTGTGTCTTAACTTTTTTTGATAAAATTTGTAGTTTATTAATTATTTAATATTAATAATATTTACATGCTGAATAACGTGATAAAGTTTGTTCATATGGTTGCAAGACACCCTGTATTAACAATTACTGCAGTTACAGCACTGGGACTTACGTAAATTAAATTAAATTAATTTAAATTTTACACCTTAATTAACGCCCTACATATTTCAATAGGGATTCGTTTCTGTGGGTAATCTGAAACAAGGGTGAAATCTTTCGCTTGCTGTAACTCTCTAACGAAGCATTTCCAGACCTATGAATAAATGAATTTTTTCGTTATTTTTGCTAGTGAAATCAGCTCAGAAAGTACTCGGAATATTATGCAAAAAACTTATTATTTTACCTCAAAATAACTTTAAAATATTTTGTTTCTAGAGTAATTCTAGGTATTGTTGACAACAAACTACCAAGAAATTCATTTTTCCTTTTTTTGTCAATATCTCTGTTGTCCTTTGAGCTACAGAAAAAAATATAAAAAAACCATTCAATTTGTCATTAAAAAACTAAACTTTTTTGTTTCTTGTAATTTTTTTGTAAAGTCAGCAGTTTTTGAGATATTTTACTTTAAACATTATAAACTGCCGCCATTTTGAAAATATTTAAAATATTGTTCTAGTTTTTCGTACAGTTATAAAAGGTTACGCAACAAATAGTTGTCCAAAGTTTGAGCTGAATATCTTTTCTACTTCTAAAGATATTAAGTATTTTGTAAAAAACACATACAAACAGACAGGCAGAAAACGGAATGAGATAGGACACATGTTATGTTACATTTTTTGTTTCTTTTGACATGCTGAATAACGTGACAAAGTTTGTTCATATAGTCGCAGGACACCCTGTATATGCGCACTCTAACAACAACATTTTAAATCCGATTTGTGCTAATTTAAAAGTCGCTCAGACGAATGTTTTTAGCCAAACGATACTATAACCGGAGTAAAAATTTGTTATCTTATCTAAAAATAAAACACCTAATTACAGAAGATTATTCTGAACTCTCTTATTTATATTTACTTATTTTTGTTTGTTTGCCTTACTGGACTGGGTATAAATATAAATAGTATTATTAATAATAATAATAGACAGACAGTACAGAAAAAAACAAAAGTATATAGGCATAAACTACCACGGAATATTGGATAATGTTGCTCAAAGATTATTTAAAAAACAAGGATACAAACTAGCAATAACCTAAAAAGCGCACTTAAACCAAAGTTTAAAACGGACTGTCCTTACAATGCGAGCGGCATCTACAATTTAACTTGCGATGACTGCAACATGCACTACATCGGACAAACAGGACGTTCGTTCAAAACACGTTTTAAGGAACATATCCCCAAATAGCAGAGCACACAACCAATCCAAGTACGCAGAATATTTATTAGAAACTGGTCATGAATACAGCAGTATACAGAAAAACATGCACATTTTGAACACATGTTCGAAAGGACGGAATGTGAACGTTTTAGAACAATTCCATATTTATGCAGCTACTATTTCAAACCCAAACGGCCTATTAAATGAGAAAACACATTTCCAATCAAACAGTATTTTTAACATTACTATCAGAGCTGACCCCCACCAAGCCAATACGATCTCTACCACGTAATAGACTAACAACCCAATCAGTGCCGGTGCAGTAACAGACAGGAGTACATGTACAAGTCTAATAAATGTAATTGTAGAGTTTTTAGGCCACGTGTGTTGTGATTTATGTACATTAAAATATTATTCGTTCCTTCGTTTAAAACTTTTTTTTTTAATTTTAATTGTGTTGTGTAATGTTTGGTGTGTAAAACTTTATGTGTTATTCTTGACGTGCATTAAAATAATGCCAATCATTGTTTATGAATTAAAGTGACTTGAAAATGCCTGATCGAAAGGCGAAACGATCGTTGTCTCGTTGAATTATAGAGACATTAAGCAGGACTGTGAGCAGTACAAAAAAGCGATACACAGGTATTTATGAAAAATCTCTTATTTAGCCTATTCACTCAACCTTGAACCCGTCTGGTCTCGAAGTGAGTTCTTCACTGCGATCGAAGCGAATATGTCCATAATCCGAGGAAGCAGGGTTGAGGCCCAAACTCGTATTCCATTGCTAGCAGTAGAAGCAATGCGTTCGACAGGACTGGAGGCTGAGGTGCAAACAAATTCCACTAATTATTTCGTACAAGTAGGCAACTATTCAGCGCCTTGGTGAGTTGGCCAATTTCCCAAATAGTTGATTGAAACGTATAAGATTATTTTTTTAAATTTCGTTCCTCTGTGTGATACAATTATTTCAAGTCAAGAGAAATTTAATAAATAAACTGTGAACATTGGTTGGTGAATATGTAAATTTATTGTTCAACGGAGAATTCATTTATCTAGAAGTGGAGAACCAACAACAACTAATGTCTTTTTATGCAATTTATATATCGATCAATCAATCATTTGACTCACACCTTTATTTAAAATGTCACTCAATTATTTACAAGCACCTGTTTACACGCGCAAATTACCTTTTTCCACTTGTATAACTAAATATTTGTTGTTTGCGCTCCATTTTAAGCACTTTTAATTTCTATGTCCAATGCTTAAAACCGTCTGTCTTTCTGAGGTTTGAATGCATTTCTTTACCAAACGCATTTTTGTTGAAGATGGATAAGTATTTAACTAAAGTTATATCCAAACTCAAAAAAAAAACAATGGAGCTACGATGTCACAATATGAACCTTATCGCAGATTTCTGTTTTGTAAATCTGACGGACGTTTAGCAACAAATAGGTAAACAAGCAAATTAATTAAGTATCAAATTAATTAAACAATCGTGAGAATCAACATGCTGTTTATGTATTTTTTAAATGCCACTGTGATATTTCAAAAATTTAAATAAATGAATCAAGTATTCATTGTATGTTAAATAATTTTCAATAATATTACACATTTAATTCAGTTATTGTAAATGTTGCGAGAAATACATTAACTAACTAGAAGGTACCGGTGGCTTCGCATTAAGGGAAGTATAGTATTAAATGTTTACTGTTTTATGGGTTGTTATTACATTTTAACCCCTTAGAAGTACACTAAAAAATACAAATATAGTTTACTTTATATATATATCTTGTAGGAAATAAATGTACAAATTTTCAGCTCACTAGTCTTAATGGAAGTATAATAACAAATATTTATTGTTTTAGGGGTTGTTACAACCCTTAAATCTAAATGAATTCTAGCCTATGTCTCATTCCAGGTCATGATCTATATGTGTGCCAAATTTCATTCAAATCCATCCAGTAGTTTTTACGTGGCTGAGAAACTGAGAAACACACACACACAGTAATTTTTTTTTTAGTAAGTTTGAACAAAATATTTAACTGCAACGAGTTCAATTCATAAATAATTTATTAATTTATTTTAGCTGCTAGTTTGAAACAATACACCATCTAAAATATTAAATTATATCAACTTACATTTATATTAATTGGTAGGTTACAAACAAATAAATAACTATTAATACATTTTAAATCAATTTGAACACCGACAAACATTTCTTCATTAATAAATTACCACACAGCAAGTTTACTATAAGTGTAAAATGATTAGGGTGACCGCACACATATCTAGCAAAACTGTTTTAAGCGCAAACGTTTTTGTTCAAACTTGCACAAACATAAATTTCCTATGTGGAAGATAGGAATACCGCACATTCATATAGCATGAATTCAAAACGCCGTATAACATGTTTGAGCACGATGGATCAAAACAAACAAAAATGTTGTGCAGCACGTTTTAACTCTTTTAAGCGTGATCGAGGAAGATGCAAAAACTCTTTGAAGCTTAATCCATCACGTTTGAGTAGAACTAGCATTGCTCGCACGTTATTGCTCGTATCACAAGCAACATTATGGAATTCAAAACATTTGTTTTTGCGCATGCGCGTAGATACGTGCTTATTGCGTTTCATAGTGGCTGTGTTTAGTGAGGTTATTTTTTACAATATTAAGCCCAGTCCACACTTACAAACAAGTTTGCGGAAACATTGTTTGCAAACAGTTTGCAAACATCCAGCAAACATCCGGCAAACAAATGAGAAATATTTTAACTTGTTTCAGCAAACAAAAAACAATGTTTTCTGTTTCCCAAACAAAATGGAAAGCACGCAAACATGTAGACAAACAAAGCATTGAAAAAAAAAAATAAATTAATGCCTACAGCTCCGATTTGGATAAAGTTTTCTGCATCGTGTTCAGAAAAATACCAGGAACAAAGTCTACATACGACCAGTTTCGGGAGAAAGCGGAAATGCATCGCGAGTGCATCTAAAAGTGCATTTTTTTATACCTCTAAAAATCGATGAAAAGCCGTGAAAAACGGTATTTGGGGGTTTTTGGGAGCGCTGATCTCATTAATTTTCTGACCATACAAAATTCTCCAGGTGCACCAGGAGGAGGGGCTCTGGGGGCAAAATTGGTGAAGTTGCGACAGAGACTTACAAATTTCCTTTCGGGTGTTTTTTTGGTGCTGATTTCTCTGGGGGCAAAATTTGTGAAAATGTGACAGAGACTTGAAAATTTCCTCTCGGGGTTTTTTTTTTTTGGTTGCTAAATTCATTTCTGACCATTCGAAATGCCTCCGATGCACTGGGGGGGGGGGGGGAGGGGGGGGGGTGGCGATGTGCATCATATTTTATGAAAGGAACATTTTAATTCTCATAGGAGAAACTTGTATTTAAGAGAAATAACTTTGATATCTTTTTAAATAAATATCCATATTGTTAATCAAAAGTAGTCGGTTATTTATTGAATTTTTAATAAAATAGGGTAAATAGGGTAAATGCCACAATATTTTCAAATGTTTAAACTCGGAATTTTGGGCAACTAATAGATTTTCAACTAGTCAGAATTGAAATCAGCGACCCCAAAAAAATCTGAGAGGAATTTCTCAATTATATTTTTCAACTTCACAAATTCACCCCCCCCCCCTCGCTCAACGGTGCAGCGGGGACCTTTCGCATAGTCAGTATTGAAATCAGCGCACCCAAAAACTCCCGAGACAAAATTTTCAAGTCTCCGTCGCAACTTCACAAATTTTCTACCATCGCCCCCCAAAGAATTGTTTAGAGAATCTGCTCACTACAATCAAATAGATTAAAATAGGGTAGTTTAATACAATACAATTAAATTGCACTAACTTCCTACAAACTATAAAATAAACTAGCACAAGCTAGAAGAACGTCTTCTTCAGTCAACATCTCCAGAAACACTGCCTAGCTAGTGTGGACACAAAACAATGACAAACATTTGTTTGCGAACAGTTTGTCAACAGTTGCGAAACAATTTGAAAACTGTAGACAAACATGAACCAAGAAACAACAAACTGTTTGCAACGAAATTTGTTATCATTACTTCGTAATTCATTAGTAAATTTCTCCAAAGTGTTTTCTCTTTTCCTCTTCTCATTTATTGGATGTATCCATAAACGATTGTCTACTTCTTTTTTAACAAGCTATTTATATCCAGTACCACAATAATACTACTACATCGTCCAGTGGCATTGTGAAAACAAATTTCAGTTCTAAATTGTTTTCAGTATATAAAAAAAAACAGATTTTGCTACAAGCTAAAACGTTTTTGTTATAATCAGTTTTGCTTGACATGTAAACATCCGGCATAAACAAAAATGTTTTCGCTTAAAACAAAATCGTTTTTGCAAAACAGCTTTGCTAGATAAGTGTGCAGCAAGATGAGAAGATGACATTCTTTAGTCATTTTTAGAATTACTACAAAACGTATAATTATTTGTAGTTATTGATTTTAAAATTTAAGCACATCAATCACCCTTCAGTTAAAATGTTAAAGATTCAAAGTTACCTTGTTTTGATTGCGTTACAGTCTGTACAGGAATATTGAAATGTATATTATATTCACCAACAATACCAAACTATAATACACAGACATTGACGTGTTTGTTTTTGACAGTATTTATTTGTTGACAGTAGCTCACGCTGAGTCACAAAATAGAATTTTACCCCATGCTGGGACGTCACAAGTTTTGGATTGAATCGTTTACAAACAGATCAATGCTGATGACAAAGGTTAAACAGGTATGTAAAACTGGATTGAGATATTACCAACAAAACTGAAACTGAAAATGCTTTTGTTATAAGACGATTCTGCCTTTGTATGTGAAAATCGTTGGGAAGAAAATATTCTCATAATCTGAAACTAAATAAAAAGTATTTATGTATTGGCAAGTCATGGGATATAAAAGTATAGTACTATATTTTTTAGTAAATAAACACTGTGTTTCAAAAGTCAAATTAATCTCTATTTGTGTTATTTGCTGGAAATAAGTTAAGAGAAAGGTAATAATATAAATGTCAACAAAAATAGTATAATCATAGAAATGGTTTAATTCACTGTAAATGACGTTTTAATAATGCCATGAACAAGTCAAAACTTTCAATTTAGAACTTTAATGCAGTTTTAACGAAAAGTTTGGGCTAATTAGTAAACTTATGTTATTGGGAAATAATACTAAATTATATTAACGATCTGAAATATTAGTTTTAAGAGGACTTTTCAATTAATTTTCAACACGTACATTTTACATGTCTCAAGTTTATTATAGTCTACAGATACAGTTTTGAACAAGTAGCAGTTAACAATATGAGGTAAATAAATGTACTTATAAGTTATAATTATAAGACTTTTAGAAGTTTAGTTAATATTTTTATATTTAGTCTTGGAATAGTTTGTAAAAATAACAAGTTCCTTCGTCGTACTTATTGTGATTTTAAGTACAAAATGATTTAAATCTCATTTTCGAGTATAAGTAACATTTTCAATTGCGAAATAAATAAACTTTTTTAATCACGATAATTTTTGATAGATGAAGCATCTTTTTAAGTTATTTTCCTATCTATTTTGTTGATGAAACTAATATTAACAACAGTGGATACTTAACTCAATATTATCTTCCTGTTAATTTTTCCTTCAGAACAAATACATTTAGCAAAAAACTAGTACCCGTGTATTTCATGTGCAAGATGTGGAAAAATATTGTTGTTACAAAATAACAATATAAATGCCCTATTTCTAAATTTGAACAATAATAGTGGAGACCTACATTTATAAATACGTTAAGATATTTGTTTATAGTAAAAGATTCTGCTAACACAACTGTTACCCCTGTGAAGCTTAACTATGGATTTGTTATATAGCAAGCTAATGGACCGTAAACATCTGCCAAACACTTTCTTTTTATTTTAGCATCATCTCCTCAATATTTTTAGTTTAAGTACTGATGTTTTAAAGACCCTATATATGGCATGGTTAGTACAGGTAATATTGCATGTAGTAGGCTTTAATTTATTGAAACTAAACAAGTGAAAATTGTGTATTAATTAGTTCTATTTTGTTTTAATAATTTTAATAAAATATCTTATCTATAATTTT